>PVIR01015664.1:0-37900 GCA_004026965.1 Petromus typicus
ACCATACTGGGCATGGAGACTCATGCCCAGCAGCAATTAGTACCACATACCACAGTGCCAGGTGTGGTGGCTCACGCCAGTAATCACAGCACTCGGGGGGCAGAGGCAGGAGGATTGCTGTGATGTGAGTATGAGGCTGAGCTCAGGGGCAGCCTGAACTACAAACTGAGACCCTGTCTCAAAAAACCTAAAAAAAAAAGAAAATAGAGGCAGAGTTCTCAACCCAAGACTAGCAAAGCCAATTCAACACCACATTCAAAAGGTCATTCACCGTAACCAAGTTGATTTCACATGAGCGATGCAAGAATAGCTCAAAATATGAATATCAATAAATATAATATAGAATATCAATGGAATGCAGAATATCATATGATCTCTCAACAGATAGAGAAAAATTGATAAGATTCTATATTCTATATATTATATATAGAATAATATAATAATAATATATATAATTATATATAATATATACAATATATATAATTATATTTATTATATATAATATATAGAATATATTCTATATATTCTATATATTCTATATTCTATATATTATTTATGATAAATCCAGTTGTCATACCTCAATATAAGAAAAGCTAAATATAACAAACACTACCAACATACGAATGGAGAAAAGCTGAAAGCCTTTTCTCTAAGACCAGGAAAAAGACAAGGGTATTCACACTCATTGGCTTTTTTTGGGGGGGTATTAATTTTTTTTAATAAATTGAGTTTACTGGTACACTTTAGAAATACATTATAATCACGTTCATCATTGAGAATTTGTACCTGTACATGATCTATCTTAATTCTTATTTTTTTCCATTCCCCTGCCTTTCCTACAACCTGCATCCCCCTATATACATAAGCTTTGTTTCCATTTTTTCTTTTACTGTCAAATTTTTCTCATTTAATATGATATAAGAAGTTTTAAAGTAATTAGGCAGAGAGAAAAATAAAAGATATACAACCCACACTATCCCCAATCATGGGTGATATGACCCTGTTGACACAAAAACATAAAACTCCACCAAAAGAGTATTTTAACTAATAAACTAATTCAGTAAAATAGCAGAATATCAGATCAATATAAGAAAATCAGTAGGTTGCTATGTACCAACACAATTAATATGCTAAGAAAGAATTTATGAAAGCAATCTCATTTATAATAGCTATAAAACAGACAAAAACCAAAATAAAACACTGGCAATAAACTTAACCAAGGAAACAAACAAAAGAAAGGAAACTTAGAAAACACTGATGAAAGACGTCAAGGACACTAGAAAGTGGAAAGACCTTCCATGTTCATGGATTGGGAGTTAATTGTGTATAATACTCCACTCTATAGATTTAATGCAATCCTCAGAAAAATATCAATGGCATTCTTCATGAAATTAGAAAAGACAATCCTTAAATGTATATGGAAGCACAAAAGACCTTGAATAGCCATGTCGATCTTAGGTAAAAAAGAATAGAGTTCTGGGGATTTAGCTCAGAGGTTGGCACCTGCCTTGAAAGTGCAAGGGCCTGGATTTGATTCCCAGTAACCACATACAGCAATGGAGACTCACACCCACCAGCAATCAGAACCACATATCACATTGCTGGGCATGTAATCCCAGCACTTGGGAGGCAGAAGCAGAAGAATTGCCGTGAGTTCAAGGCTGAGCTAAGGGTCAGCCTGAACTATAAAGCAAGACCTTGTCTCAAAAAAAAAAAAAAGAATACAGAGACATCATACTTCTCAATTTCAAGACACATTCCAGAGCCATAGTACCAAAACAGTGTGTGACCCATAGAATAGTATAGAGATCCCAGAAATAAATCCATGTACCTATGGCCAGTTGGTTTTCCACAAAGACACCAAAAAACACATAATGGAGAAAGGGCAGGCTCTTCAATATCTGGGAATGAGAAGACTGGACAGCCACGTGAGGGAGATTGAAACTGACCCCTACAGCATACTCATTATAAAATAACTCAACATGGACCAAAGTGTATGATCTGAAACAACTGGAAGAAAATATAGAAGAAATAAATTCTCTAAGACATTGGTAGAGGTAATGATTTTCTTGATAGGATCCCAGAAATATATAAATCAAAAGTAAAAACATTTACAATTGAATTATACCAAACTAAAAGGCTCTTGAATAGCAAATAAAACAATAAAGAGACACCCTACACAAAGAAAGAAAATATTTGCCAACTACTCATCGATATCTAGGCCCTTAAAAATTAAGAGCAATCAAATTTTTTTAAAAAGGGAAAAATGACCTCAATACTTCTGAAAAGAAGAAATACAAGTAAGTGTTCAATAAATAGGTAAGAAAAAATACTCAGTACCACTAGCCATCAGGGAAATGCAAATCCAAAGCACAATGAAATACTGTCTCACTCTACGCAGAATGTCTGTTACAAAAATAACACCAAACACATGCACAACACCAACGAACAACCCAAAAGCTTATGGAGAATAAAGAATCTCAAACACTGTGTGTTTATTGTCTCTAAAACTACATTTGCTGCATGATCCAGCTATCACATTTATGGGTATATATATCCAAAAGAAACCAAATTACTGTATCAAAGTGATCCCAGCACTCCCATGTGAACTGTGGCATTATTCACAAGAACTTAGATGTCGGACCAGCCTAGTGCCTATAAACAGGTAAATGATAAAGGAAACATAACATGGATATCCTGTCATTATCAGTAAAAGTGGGTGGAATTAGAAGATATCATATTATGTGAAGTAAGCTGGACACAGAAAGACAAAGATCATGCATTCTCTTTCATAATTGGAAGCTGGCAAACAATGGAACTGAAAGCAGAACAGTGATTCCCAGAAGTTAGGAAGGATGTATGTGAGTGGGGGTGTAGGGTAATAAAAGGAAAGTCAGATTTAGTCTGTTCATACTGTACTCATGTATGGAAATGTCACACTGAACTCCATTAATACACATAATTAACACATTAATAAACTTTTTAAAATAACAAATTCCTAAAAATATACTTAAATACATTTTTTTGCTCATTTACTCCTGGATAGTTACCAAACAGAAAAGAACCCATTAATACAAACACTTGTTCATGAAACATTACAGCAGTTTCACCGTAAATGTCAAAACCTAGAAACAAGTGTCCAATAGCTCAGGAGAAACCACGTGGTGTACCCGTATAACATGCTTCTCCTTAGTAATAAATAACAATGGTTTGATACCACAGAAGAAGAGATGAATCTCAAAATAAGTGAGCTGATAAAAGTCACAAAAATGGACATCATTATTCTGTGTATATGAAACTGTGTGAAGTCTAACCAATTTTAAGGGTCAAGAAGCACAGCAGAGTTGTCTGTGGACTAGGAAGCTGGGTTGTACAGGACAGGACTAGTTACAAAGAGGTCAGGGGAAATTTTTAGTATTGTGCACATGCTTTTTTTATTCTGGTGATTGCTTATGAGCGCGTACATTTGTAAGAGAATATCAAGTTGTATACTTTTTGCATATTCATTTTGTATTAATGTTTCTGCTCTCTGTGCTACATGGTAAACTGCAACATGGCAGGAAAATGTCTTTTAAAACAGAAAAGTTACAGAAAGAATTCACCTTTGTTCCATGTTAATATTTTCCATGACTGGTATACTTTTCTTTTTAACTGAGTTTATTGATACATTATAGATATGCAGTATGATCACATTCATTGATAATTTGTACCTGTACATGATATAGCTTGATTTTCCTCTTTCTCTTGCCTTCCCTTAAACCCCCACTCTCCTTATATATAGAAGCTTTGTTTCCATTTTCCTTCTAACTTTTCTTTCCCTTCTTGCCTTCTCCTGCCCACCTCCCTCATTCTCCTTCTGCTTTGAAGATTTTCTTCCTATTTCACAACACCTATTACATATTTTGGACCTAATTTGCACGTTTAGTTTCTCACATCAACCTCTATACTTTACGTATGCATTGAGTATGTCAAGTATATAGCAGAGTTTAAAATGAAGTTGAGAAAGTAAATCCGAGCTAATAGGTAGACATAAGGAAGTATAAAGAAAAGACAACCTGTGCAACATGGAAAAGCAAAGATTATCAAAAGTAAAAACCAGTACTTTGAAAAGACAAAACATGGGCAAGACTGATTGTTAGTCAAAGGAAAAAAATGCATAGAAGATAAGGAGAAAATAACTACAGAGATTAAAGGAAAAGACTATAGACAGCCTGTGCCAGTACAATTAGGTGAACAAAATAAACAGTTTGGCATGAGGTAAAATGGAACAGAAATTGCAATGATAATTATACATCTCTCCTTTCCAACAGTACACCCCAGAGACAAGTGACTTTAGAGAAGAGATCTTCCAGGCTTTCAGGGAGCAGATAATCCTAACCTCGCTTTGGTTTTTCTAGGAGGGGTTGAGAGGGCGAGAATTGCACAATTCATTTTCTAATTCAAGAACACTTGTGATCCCAAAATGTGATAAAGATAAAAGAAGGAAGCAATTCATATACCTAGTTCTCTTAAGGATATTTACATGTGAATAATATGTAAAATTAATGTGAGCAAACAAAAATATAAGTACTTCATGGTCAAGTCTTTACTCTGGGCTATAGAGATGGTCTGACTTTAGGACATTAGAGGGGAAAATTGCCAAGTCTCACAATAAAAATTTGACAAATATTAGCAACTAGCCATGAAAATATATACTGACTAAAATCTATCTATCTATCTATCTGTCTATCTATCTATCTATCTATCGTCTATCTAATCTACCTATCTGACATCTCAACATAGATGTCTCTTCAACTTGAAAGTAGCTTGGTAACAAACTATAGCAAAGGTCATATGTAGTGGAAAATGTCAGAACTGTGACAACTTACTCAGACCTAAGACTGACTTACTGGGATTTACTTACTTGGATTTGAGGATGCCTGCCCTGCCCTGTGGGATCAACTACTGGGATTACTGTGGACATCTGCCTCACCCTGTGGGATTTTAAACTACAAGGATTATTGCACTAGGATTATTGGCCTTAAAATTTAGTGGGACTTACTGGGATTTAAGGATGTCTGCCCTGCCCTATGTAATCTTCAACTACAGGGATTATTATGGGACCGCCTAGTCTTATGCATGCTAGGATCATGGGCTGAAGGCTTGTTACCAAATAAAGGTGCCAGCGAGCTCAGGTTATGGGTTCTTCTGCTCCCACTTCTGCTGGCCTTTGGCTGCCACTGTTCAGAGTAGCAAGAGTCAAGCCCAGGCTCAGCCTTTTTCCTTAAGGTTCTGACTTTGTTGTTTGCTGGTTGTGAATATTTTAACTGTAGGATTATTGGGGACTGGAGTTTGTTACAAGGGTTCTGGTATGTCCTCTTCCCAGATACCCACAGGAAAACTTCCATGAGTTCACTTTAAGGTAATCAGAAACAAGATAATGATATATTCTATCATCTCTACTGTTCACAGTAATGGCAATCCTGTTCACTTCAATAAGAAAAAAATAATACTGTATTGAAAGAGAAATTTCCTCAAGGATAAATCTATTTTAAAAATGTGTAGAGGGACTAGGGATATATCTCAGTGGTAGAGCACTAGCCCAGCATATGTAAGGCTGGGGATTTGCTCCTTAGCACTGAAAAAAGTCTAGCAGGTAGAAAGTTATAAAACTCTATGGGAAGCACCAAATAAATGGGAAGTCATATTATACAGTTATTAATTCTTCTCAATTAGATCTTTATATTCAGTACTGTTTTAATTCAACTCCCAACAAAGTTTCTTTGGGGGTGGTGTAATGGGAAGGGACCCAATTTGGCAGTCGGACTCTAACATCTATATGAACACAAGATCACAACATAAGCGAATGGAAGAGCTACATGGGGATCTTAGTCTCTCAGATAAGAAGCACTAACAGTGCAGACTGTGAGTCAGGTCACCAGGACACACGAACCAATCAGAGTCGGTACAGCAGGGAACTGCACATAGATGGAGACCTGCTGCCCTGGCGACTCAGTGGAGAAACGAGATCCTGCCCAAAAAGTGGACACAGTTCTCAATGTAAAGATCATAAAGTTGGGCACTATGCCACATTAAACATAAATATCAATTCCAGGTGGATTTATAAACTGAAATATCTTTAACAACCCAACAGGAATTTAGCAAGGGTATGTAAGGAGGTTTGGTTATTTTCTAGCTATTTCACTTGTGACGAGCTATAGATGCCCACCTTATGGTCACTGTCATCATTACTGTTTTTAGGAGAAGAGTGTTAATGCTAGCGAAAATTGCAGCTCAAGGAAATTTTATTTTATTGCAGTTCTAGCAACACCGCCTGTTAGTTCTCTTTTTAACCTTTGCTACGCATCCTGCTTACAGCTCACCTTCCCAAGGATGAGTCAGTTAAATAATAAAAGAGGAAACAGGAACTTGAGATTTTTGATGAATTGGGAATTATCACAAAAACGGACACGTGACACTAATTCAGAAGAATTACAAAAAACAAGCGTGGCACTTTGCCCGACCAGTTCAGGGCAGCTGACATCAACGTCTTTCCTACTGAACTCAAAAGTGGCCTCAAGATGCTCAGCATGAGACCCCAGCACTACTCACAATCCAGCATCAGTTACAGGCGAAATCCAACCTCTCTGCCAGCCCTGCCCTTGAGTTTACTATCTTCAGCCACATCCACACACCAGGCTCACGGCTGCCAGTTACTCATTCATAAAAGTTGGAAAAGGTTCTTTTCAAGCCAGGTGATCAACACAGAAGGGAGACCTGTGGTTTCTGCCTAAGTCTCCTGACCTGTCCAAACTTGAATTCATGCGATGGACATAAAACTGTTCTTGTGCTAAATAAGCAGCTGACTTCCATGCATAATATTTACTTTGGGCCTGAGAATGCAATTAGGGTCAAAAAGGAAAAAAAATTTTTTTGAATAAATCAGATGCCTGCATTTTTCTGGCTCAGGTAAATCAGAGAGCCCTTTCTCAGTTGCTGGAGTTCTTTGCATGTGGCATAATCCTCTTAACAGCAGGAAGGGAAGTTTGTGTTTTCTGTGATTCACACATTTCGGGAAGGGGCGGGGACAGGAAAGGCAGTTTCCTTCTTCTCCTGTCAGAAGTGCAGGCCTAGCAAATGGCAGCACCAACCCACTCTGAAAAACAGTAGAACTGGAGGTTCACTCCCCTTCTCACTGGCTTCTCCGTCTGAGGAAGGGCAATGTCTGAGGGGTCATTCACTCAGTGTGGGACCTTCCCAGGTTCACTACCCTCACCTATACAACACGGCCTATCTATGGCATTCTAATTTGACCCAACAGCAAAGTGGCGGCCATCTTGCTTAGTCTTTTGTAGAGCTGAGCGGTTTCCCTCTGCCACTGAGGAAAGAGTAGACAGGCTATTTGGACTTCATGTCCCCTCCAAATAACAAAAGTAGCATTATCAGTGATGAAGCTTATAGCTACTAGTTACCTGAATTTGTATGTTTTTTCCACATCAAATGGGTCTGCTATTTCCAGGAGGATATCATTACTTATATCCCTCCCACTACAGCACAAGGTGAGATGCAGGCTGCCCTCTGGCTCTAATTTGCATATGAACATGAAAAATTAATGTAAATCAATTGGTGCTGCCATAGGAGACAGATGGCATAATTCAAAACCAACATACAGGCCACACATTAGGATAAGGCAATAAGGATAAGTGCTAATATTCATTAAGCACTTACTATGTGCTAGGTATTGTTCTTAGTGCCTTAAATATATGACCATTTCATTTCATAGTTGTTTTTAATTGCTTCCACTGTATATAGAATGAAATGACACGAAGTTCTGTGGGCACGTGGTACCCAGAGGCCAAGCTCATCATTCCCTTTCTAATACTTTACTAGCCACATGATATATCTAGACTGCACTGGAACATTTAATACACTGATGATACTCTTACTGTCCTGTGCATCTTTACTCTATGAGAATTAATCCTCTGCTCACTAGGTACCAAGGAATTTTATAGGTGCCAAAATGTGCTCTTCCAGAAAAACAAACTCCTATCTTCAAGAAGCATTACTTTACCCAATATTCAACAACAGCAACCAGGAATTCTTGGAAAACTGACTTGAGGGTTGGGTTACGGAAAATAGAAGATAAGCCTGAGACACAGCACTTTGTTTTTCTAAAAATTAAGGGAGTGCTGAGAAAACAGAAGTGTAGGTAGAGTATCAAAAAGAAACAGTAGTCAATCCAAAAATTTTATCAATAGTTAAAGACAAAATGAACTGAATCAAAAGAACATTGTTGGACTATAATTCAAACTACAAAATTAATATGCAAGAATCTACACCAACACAAGTAAATGTAAATCAAGTAAATGTAAATCATTTACACAAGTAAATGTGAATACACAAGTATTCACACTTTGAATAAGTGAACCAACAGAGAGACAATGTTTCTTACCGAAGAATTCCAAGAGACTAGTTTTGGCCAGTTTTGATCTTTACACAAGCTGAAAGAAATGGACTCATCTTCGAACATGCTTAAGCAGGACTCCTCCTTATTGGGTATAAAGACATCAATGAAATCTGAGAAGCTGAAGCAGGAGGATTCTGATTGGTCATTACCACTGGTGGATTTTATATGACTTTGTTTCTTAAATGCCCATAAAATTCTGACTTAAGAATTTAGCTAGCACTTTACCAAACACTTCACATTTTATTTATAAATCTGACATGTGTAAAAGGTGCAAGTTGAAAATGAACCAGTGGTCAGGATATCAGAATGATGTACAAAGATTCCACATGATTCAAGTTCTTCAGCCAACCAATCTTTTCTTTCCAAAGAAAACAGGTGCTGTCATACCAGTAACAACAACTCAGATTTATCTCCACTCAATCATTTCTTCCCACTTAGCATTACCTGCTACTCCAAAGTGATTCTGGCCACTCTCATGGATTATTTTAACCGTCCAATGTAACAATGTAAACTGATTAAAAAGTGAAATTTTCTGTCTTGGGACAGAAGCAGAATTTTATTAAATTGATGAAAATGATGCTGGAAAATGACTTTTTGGGAGTACAGAGAAGTTTTGTAAGGTCTACTTTGGAATCATATGCAAATGCACTGAATTTTATAACAAGAAAAGAGGACAAAATCCACATAGGTGAGCATTCCACGCAGAAGGACGGAGAAACTGAAGGACCATGAGAAGACTTGGGGATGTGATGGAATGATGGAACACCTTACAAAATATCCACGACTAACAGAGAAGGCTTATGGTGCAAAGCACATTGGTACTGTTACCCTATCCTTCTTATTAGGTAGTTGAAATGTACCTGATTATAATTATAACCTGAATTTAAATATAAAACTAAGTCATTATTAATAAATTTTATTTTCTCTTTGCAAAATAGAGTATCAGTTTAACCAAACCCTTTCCTCACAACCTACTATACAGCATGTTAGCTGCTTAGTGTTATTATTATTATTATTATTCTGGCTTATTATGCTATACATAGTACTTATGGGAAACTCTTGATGCTGTTCTGGAAGCTTCAACTGGGAAGTGAGGATCTGCTTAGATATGAGAGGAATTCTGATTTAACTGACAGAGATACTAAATTAACTGCAAAGCAAGAATGAAAATGTAGGGTGTGGAGAGGGTATCTGGCGCAGGAGAGCAGAGGAGAGGAAGTCTTACTGTTTCCAGGAAGGAATCCTGGGTCTGGAATGTGCCACTGCTCCTCCTTCGCCTTGCAAAGGCAACTGATTTAGTGGAAAAAGGGAAGTGCTATCTCAGAAAACACAACTCAAGCCTGTAGATGAAATCGGAGGCACAGTGGGACTCATTTTGCAAGACTGCATTTTTCTAAGTAGCCTTGTATGCTATCAATTTGGATAAAAATTAATGCTGTAGTTCTTTTTATTTAATAAGGTCCAATTAAATAAGAATTGTATATATCCAGGGTGTATAAGATACTTTGATATATGTATATGTGAAACAATTATCACAATCAAGCTAATTACCATATCCATGACCTCACTTAAGTACTGGTTTTTGTGTTTGTGCATGCATTAAGAACATTTAACAGGGGCCGGGGAGTTACCTCAGTGATTCTGGCACCTGTCTTGCAAGTGCAAGGACCCGGGTTCAATCCCCAGTAACCACATACCATACCGGGTGTGGAGACTCACACCCAGCAGCAACCAGTACCACATACCACAGTGCCGGGCGTGGTGGCTCATGCCTGTAATCCTAGCACTTGGGAGGCAGAGGCAGGAGGATTTCTGTGATGTGAGTTTGAGGCTAAGCTCAGGGCCAGCCTGAACTACAAAGCAAGACCCTTTTTCAAAAACAAACAAACAAAAAGAACATTTAACATCTACTCTCTTTGCCAGTTGCAAGTATAAAATATTATTATGTATCATCCCCAGGCACAGCATTAGGTCCCTAGAACTTATCCATCTTATAACAACAAATTTGTGCCCTGTGACCAACATCTCTCCATCTCTCTCACCCTACGTTTCTAACAGTTGTCGCACTTTTTCTTTTGAAAATTAAATTGCCAATGTGATGTCAAAGCCTGAAAAAGAAGCCAACACAAAGAGCTTCTTAATCCATTTCAAAATATATCTGGAGAGCCCCTATGTCTCCTGCCACAAATACTGATGACTCCATTTCTGAAAATGTATTTTTTTGGCTACTCTGGAATGAGACATTTCATGAAAGACTTCGGCAAGTGAGGTTGGGAAAGCCGCAAGGCAGACTGCCTTGTTCCAGACCCACGTGCACATTTGCAGGATTCAGGCCTGCATCATAATTCCCTAAGAAAGGAAAACTTGCTTAAGTGTCACATCACAGACTTGCCTACTCAACAGGTTGTTATGAAGGATAACGGTTAACAGGCTATCAAATGGGTCCTCTGGGACCACACATTGAGAAACAGGGCTCAGATTCAACAGGGCCCTGAATCCTGAGCATTTCTAGCTTCTAAGACCCATTTCCTCATGACAGAGAAGTTACTACTACTGGTGGTGGTGCAGTAAAAAGTCTGATACATCAGCATGATCATCATACACACATAAGTAAAGCACTGTTCTATGATATTATCATGGGTGCAACATCACTAGGCAATAGGAACTTTTCAGTTGTACTAAAACATTACGGGGTAGTCATTGTATATGTGGTCTGCTATTAACCTAACCATCAGTATGCAGTGCATTACTGTATATCTTTATCCACTTACAGTAGGCCCTGTGGATGACAGGAGTATCTCAAAAAATATTTCATTTGCGTGTCCATTTTATGTATATACTGATGACAATAGTTGCTGTTCTATGACAGACATGGGGCAAGCATGAGAATGGCATATTTACACCTCTTCTTAGGTCTTCCCTAGGATGTGGTTGTGTCACCTCATCTGATGGAAGACAATATGGTAGTTCCAACAGGACAAGCTCTCAGCCTCAGATTACCTGACTAGCCATGCCACCAGCCTGGGGTTCAAATCCAACCTCTGCTAGTTATAGACTTCATTCCTTAAATTCTCTGTATCTCAGTTTCTTCATCTCTGCAATGCTGGCCCATTCACAGGGTTGCTGTAAGAACTAAGTAAAGATAAAGGAAGCAAGACCAGTCTTTAGTGTAAGCACTAGAAATCACTGGCATTCAGCCCTGTGTGCTTGGCAAAGAGAAAGATAATTTCACAGCACGGCTGCCCCACTGGCTGCTCCAGACACAAGGGTCTGCCCCGGAGAGAGCTTGAGGAGGAGGAAGGCTGTGGCTGCCTCAGTCGGACTCAGTTCCCAGACACCGCTCACACCCGACTCTGCTGCCAAAGTAAGTGCGATTCTGATGTTAAAAGGTTCATATTCTCCAAACATCAAGTTCTTAAAACATTCAATTACTTCATTCACTCAGGAAAAAAAAAGCAGGGGTCTGTTCTAATCTACGGAGACAAACTGGCTGCCCTGGATGTAGGAGAGGGGTATAACAGGCTCTTCCCCTCTGGGTAACTGGACCAAGGACTTGTAAAGCTGGTGGCCTTCTTCTCACTTTTTTTTTCCTGAGTCCTCCTTGGAATCAAATGCACACCCAGGATGTCACCACATCGATGTTGAAATGCTGCAGCTGAGGCCAAGCATGGAGTGTACTAAAATGTCATCAAATCGGCATGGATTCCTTAGGAAGCCACTCCAACTAGAGAGAAGGGAAAGTAAAGAGATGCACCCGGGGCAGTCAGTTTCATCTCTTGCAGAGGATTATTTTAGGGACTGCTCAGGGTACAGGACTATTTGACACTCATGATGAAATTTCACCTCCTGTCAGTCATGCATGGCCATCAATAACATCCTCCCAAACCATCCTACATTTTTGCCTCTGATACCTCATATATTTCAACTTTTTTTTGTTCCAACAAGGCTGAATTTACTGCTATGCTCCCTTCCTTAGCATAGGTTCTAGTTCCTAATTTGTGAGAACATAGTTTCTTTTCTTTCTACTCATGCTGTGGAAGCCAGGTGAGATCATGCCTCCTGCACTAGTTTTCTAAGCCTACAGGAATCTCTCTCCATGGTCTCCAGGGAACACTGACCATAATCCAACATGGACCAGGAAGAATCATCACTTGCTTGACTCCAATAGGAAGGTTCCTTAAGGACAAGGACTGTTTTTATTTCATGGACTTGTTCATTTATTTGGGATCTTGCCTTGTTGAAAAAGCTGTAAACTGAAAATCACATCTTGTCACTTCTCTATCTTGGGCCTTATCAAACCTCAGCAGATATTAAAAGCTCCCAGAACATTTGGTGGTCGAGTGAATTGTTTTAAACACTGCTCTCATGCAATTGCCCCCCCACCCCCATTGGCATATTTCTGTGGCTGGAAATCTCACAGAGGACAGGCACTCAGTGCATAGAGATAAGATAATAGAGATAATACTGGGCTTAGGTCTGAGAATTAGAATTGTACTTTGAAAATGTCAACTTTAGTTGAAGTATACCCTTCTAAAAAAGTGAATGTCATCTCTGGTCTGGGATGTCCTCCTAGAACCTACATTTCAGCCTTGTTGGATGCCTGTCTAACTTGTGCCACTGCATCTCAGGAGCATGTAATTCACTTTTTAAATTTTACAAAGTTCCCAAGTAAGAGTTTGCCTTTAGTCTTAGAGGAGACTTTGGATTTGGACTTTTAAGGCATACTGAGACAGAACAGACTTTGGAAAAGGAATGACTACCTTTTGGGTTACATATAGGACAACTATATCATGTTAGGTGAAATTATGAAGTTGTTACTGTCTTTATCTGGGTAGTAACTGTGGTTGAAGATTTATTTCTGTGTGAAGCTGACCAGGGCTTGACTGTGATGGTTAATCTTGATTGGCTTGGGCTCTGCCTAAGGCATTTATAAGACACTTCTGGGTATGTGATTGGTCACGAAGGCAGGACTTTGGGAACTATATCTCATCTCTGACCTTTCCTCTGGCTTTTCCCCTCCCTGCTTCCTGATTGCTATTAGTTGAGCAGCTTTTATTTGCACTCTCTGCCATAATATTTTTGCCTAGGATCCAGGTGACCACAGGCTGCGCTCTCTGGAAACATGAGCTAAAATGTGACTTTTCTCCCTTAAACTGTGCATATCAAGTATTTTTATCACAGCTTGAAAACCTGAGTACTACAATGCCCGAGCCAGGGAGATTAAGGGCTCTGTAAGGAAACCTCCCTGGCAGGATTTGGTTAATTCTGAGGTGACTGAACATCTTTGGCACTAGAGGAAAAAATATTTTAACCTATCTGTAACTTACAAAACACTTATTCTGCATTCAGCACCCACTTACTGAGGTGCTCTTAAGGGTCTCACCTCCACAGGAGCCTTTTGAGGTAGGTGGTGTCTCACCTATTTTACAGAGGAGAAAATTGATACTTAAGTTTAGACTTCCAAAACAGTCACACAACTCTGTGTGGATGAGCCAGTGAGAAGTGTAAGTTTGTCCAAACTACTTGGGGCCCTAAAAGTGGTTGACATAACATATATCTCTGAAAAGGACTCTCTTAATGTACCCAGTAGATATCAGGCCCTTATAATAAATTGTTTCCTTTTATTGACTTGAAAGAAAATGCAATGGTGAATACTGTACATTAACAGGTTTTTTGTATAACTAATGGTTTGATGGGCTACTATGAATCTAGTATTAGAGCAGGTGATCATTAGATTGCAAAAAGAGGAAAATGTGCTTTATTGCTAGAAAATGATTGAATCCTTCCTAAAAGGTAGAGGTAAATAGAGAAGATGGATTTGAAAGGTCAGGGTTAACAAGCTCATTAATGGCTGGGTTAAATCCAGTCAAATTCTTCCCTTTTTCCCAGATGAATGAATCATTTACTTAAGTGATACCCCCACTTAGGGGCTGTTCTTCCCACTAAAGCAGGCTACCGCAGAAATTTTGTGTTGTAGAGATGACTGACTACCAGCAGGATGGGCTACTCGCATGGCTGTGGGTCAGAGGTGAACCCTAGCTATGCTCTTCACCAGCCGGGTAACTGTGGCTGCACCAGGGGGCTTCTCAGGGCCATTTTCCTCAACTGAAAAAGTGAAGATGAAATCCTACTCTCCTCCCCGACCTCCTGAGAAGATCCATCAGATGGTCCATCAGATGATCCATCAGCTTCCCATCCAAATTAGAGATGGTTCACCTTCAAATCGGCCTAATTTCAAGTATGTCATAAACTCTTCAGTATTATTTTCTAAACAACAGGGTCATAAGCATTCTGTAAATGGTCAAATGTCAAATACTTTTGTTTTGGGGAGTGATAAAGTCTCTGAAACAACTATTCATATCTTACCTTGAACAATGAAACAGCAGTAAAGGGTACAGAAACAAATGGGTGGGGCTGGGGTCCCATAAAATTTTGTTTACAAGGACGGATTGCAGAATTGATCCAGGCAGTCATAGCTTTTAGTTTTTTGTACCAGGAATCAAACCCGGAACCTTGTACTTGCAAAACAGGAACTGGAGCTACTGGGGTAAATTCACAACTAAAGATGCTAAGGCTGAATGTAGTAGTGTACACCTTTCATCCCAGCTCTCTGGGAAGCTGAAGCAGGAAGATGCAAGCTCAAGTTCAGCCTGAACAACTTAGACATTTAACAAGACACTTTTAAAATTTATTTATTTATTTACAATACTGGGGATCTGCACCACTGAGCTATATCCTTGGCTGGGGTCATAGTGTGTTGATCCTTGTTTTAACCTAACATACAGTAGTCCTCCTAGATCTGCAGGAGATATTTTGAGACCTCCATGAATACCACAGATGGTATTGATCTTACAGATGCTGGCTTTTTCCCCTCATAATATACACCTATCTTAAAATTTAACTTATAAATTAGGCACAATAACTTATTATTAATTATTGATAATTACCTGAATTACAATACAGTGTAATAAGTCTCAAAATGTATTATACTATGCTTGTCCTTTGGGTTTTGCTATAAAGTGACACAGAGCTTATATGAAGAGAAAGGGGAATGATGTTGGCATTGCGATATGTTGTTAGAAGCACGGGTTACTTCTCCAATTAGGCAGAAGTAGTTATGGTGTATTACTACTCTACATAGGATGGCTATAGATAATTCTAATGCATCCTGTATTTCTAAGGGCTACAAAAAAAGGATTTTGAATGTTTTTTCCCCCTAAAGAATAACAAGTATTTGAGGAGATAGGTATATGTATCCTGATTTAAATGTTACACATTGTATACACATATCAAAACATCACAACCCCATAAATATGTGCAATTTATGTGTGTATATATACATGTATCAGTTAAATAATCTTAATTCATATTTTTAAAAACAGAGGTCACTTGAACACAGCCCTTTGGTACTGCATTAGTCGCTCTGATAGCTTAGACAGCAACTGAGTGACTAGTGGGAGGATACTGTATACAGTGTGGTCTCCAATCAGGATCACTGTGGAAGGTTTTAAAAATACAGATTCCTTTGGGTGTCAGGATGGCTGAGTGGTCTAAGGCATCAGACTCAAAAATAAAGATTCCAAAACTCTACTCCAAATGGTGACACAGTCCAGGAAGCTGTTTTCATGGAAATTCTGATGCACAGGATCATGACTTAAATATTTAGAGCTTAGGTAATGACAGCCAATGAGAAGGGTGAATAGGACTTGTTTACCATATTCTTCAAGCTTATTAGAGTCTCTTAGAAAAAAGTTTGTCTGCCTTTCTTTGGGATAAACATGCTGTGAGGAACACTGAAAGCACTGAGATGAGCAGGAAGCCATGGTTGAAAACCTTCTTTTGGATTTGACCCAGATTTATTCTTAAAGTAAAGTAAGTCCCTATCATTCATCTGTGAGTGTGAGCCCCAGGTAGCAGCTCCACATGGGGAATGCATATCAGTTGTGGGAACAGAACCCTACTGCTTCAAACTCCTCATTGAAAAGTGAACACCACAAACTTTAACCATGTTTTCATGATTCCCTACAAAGAGATTGGTTAGGTTTTTGAGAATATGCCAAAAGTAAAATTGCTTTGCAATTTTTCCTCTCTTCATATTCTTTGTTTTTTAAAACCATCTTCCCTTCCTGACACATGTCTGCTAGTGTGAGTCCTCCTTCAAATTGCTGTTCAAAACTCCATGTTTTTGTGTTTTTACTTTTTCTTTAATTTGATATGCCAGAGTAAATATGTCCTTGTCATCCAGGTTAGTGTTTTGATACATTAGGTTTTAAATAAATGTGTGGTTCATGTTCAAACTGATGATGTTGTTTTGCTACTGGAGGTGGTTAAAATGCAGGCTAAATTCCTATCTCAATCAACATGTGGAGGGCGTTGCCCAGTATCTTGGCCCTAAATTTGAGGTGGGAGTACCACTGCTACCATCCTGGATCAGTCTGAATCAGGAAAAGGGAAGAGGATTTTCCCCTCTCTCTTGGAGGCATATGGAAATTAGAGAATTATTTAGATCCTCTTTCCTGTTGTTGAAAGATAAAGTAACCCATAATTGAGCATAAACAAGATTTTGCCACAATTATAGCAATTAAGTTTTCAATAATACATTTTTAAATCTCTAAGATCAAAATAGTTCTTTGCTGTTTGAGTTATCTGAGTAAGGACAAAAATGATATTAACCCAACCCAAAATGGCTTCACTTTAGGATTTTAATGGAGCAAAGAAAACAGTTGTATAATAAAGTATATTGTTGAAAGCAAATCTTTGTGGGATTTCAGAGGATGCAACGCATGCCTTTTTATTGGCTTCCCTTTGTTATGCTTTCAGAGCTATTTATAATGTTATTCCATTGAAATTCTTTTCCATACTGTCATTCGTCTTCCATCTCCAGAAAGCTTCCCATCCAAATTAGAGGGAAAAAGTTAGCCTTTCTTCTTTCCTCTACAGCTCCTTAAAATCAATTGAAAGTGGCATCTCCTGGGAATGGATCCATCTCTTATCCATGCTCCCAGCAGGGGAAGCAAATGCAACTCACTCTCAGAGATTTTTCTCCGGGAGGTAGGTCTCAGACAAATACTCCCATTCTGTTCTTTCTCAGAAGTGATCTTCCTTCACATTCCTTTCTTTTAGCAAAAATAATTTGAGGATCAGAGCACTATTAACTGGTCTGCAACCTGCATAGCTGTATGAAGTCGAATGCTCAGAAGGGCACTTGGCTCAATGCTCTGCTGTCACCATTTTGAAATTCTTAATCTTTGAAGGGACTCATTTGTTTTCATGCTACATTAGGTCCTGGAAATTACATAACTGGTCCTGGTGCGAGATAGCATACTAGTACACTGAGTATTTTTGCCTCACATCCTTTACTTATGGAAAGAGAGAAACAACAACAAAAATGTCAAAAATTTTCTAAGTTTCTACTGTGAACTGGGCTCCATACTTAACACCATGTGAAATTATATCTCATTCTTAAACAATTTTGGCAGCCCAATCTGCTCAGCCTCTTGTGAGGGTCTGTCAAGCTACACTGTAAGTTGGCAGAGCAACACCCAAGAGGACAGAGCAATCACATGGTGACACTGGAATGCAGGGATAGGAGAAGGGCCAGTTTCAGACTGTCGCAACTACCCCTTAAGAGAACCAGTGTCACGTGAGAATGACATAATCCCTTTCAGAGGGTGGTGACTCCATGACCTAATGATCTTCTACTGGGCTCCATCTCTTAAAAGTTTCCACCATGTCAGTACTGCTGTACTGAGGACCAAACCTGTAGTACATGAAACTGTAGGAAACAAACCACATCCAAACTATAGTACTATCAGTCCTTACACTTTCACTGAACTCTTCCACTCTTAAAAATTTGGCATGGAGGGCCGGGGAGTTAGCTCAGTGGTTCCAGTGCCTGTCTTGCAAGCTCACGGACCCGGGTTCGATCCCCAGTAACCACATACCATACTGGGCGTGGAGACTCACCCCAGCAGCAACCAGTACCACATGCCACAGTGCCAAGCGTGGTGGCTCATGCCTATAATCCCAGCACTCGGGAGGCAGAGGCAGAGGCAGGAGGATTGCTGTGATGTGAGTTGGAGGCTGAGCTCGGGGCCAGCCTGAACCACAAAGCGAGACCCTGTGCCAAAAAAACCAAAAAAAAAAAGGCATGGAAAAGCCACTTAAAAAGGGTATTTAATGTGTTTTGCTTCTCTTTGTTGAATATGGATTTCCCTCTCCCCTCAGGTTATGGCCTCTCCTTTGGATAATTTTTACCTCTCCAGCCTCTCTCCACCTTACTCTAAAAGTTGCCCTCCCTCAAAACCAGGCAATCAAAACTTTCTCTACATTGAACATTTTTATTTCTATTTTGAATGATAGATTCAGAGATGGGGAATTTTGTGGGAATTATGGGAAAATAAATTAGTTTTTTTTCATTGCCAACCTGGAAAATGTAAACTAGAAGCTCTTTGGGCCTTCAAATGCACTCAGAACCAAGAGGTAAAAAAAAATACTCCTGACGCACTTGAGGTCTTGATCCATTCGGAATTCACTTGTAGCACAATTTGATTTCATGACCCGAGGAAATCCACCCCCTTTTAGCTTAAGTCGCATTGAGTTGAGCTTGTCACTTTCAACTAAATGAGTTCTGGCTAACAAAGAGACAACTGTACTTGTCAAAGAAAAACAGTTTTCCCATCATTAATGTGGAAGGCCAGTTAAACTAGCCAACCTTCATGTTATCTCAACTTGTGTTTGTCTGGTGAGTAAATGGGAATAATACATGCTCAAATGTTAAGAGGCCCACACACCGAGAACCGAAGGAGACCTCAGACTCAAAGAGCACGTGTTCAACAAGCTCAATTTTTCTTATATATTCTTGCAGCTCAATAACTTTTGTTATTATTTTTTCCTTCCACTATAGTACCACTTTGAGAACCTCTAGCCTGAAGATCTGAAATGCTCCAAAATTTGAAACACTTTGGGTCCTCATTATTTCAGTTGACAGATATTTAACCTGTAGAGAATTTGCTAAATTTTGGGGCAAGATATCCACATGTCCCATAAAAGTAATGTCTAAACTATCATGAGTCATCGGCTTCCCAGTGCCTTGGAGAGTCGTGCCATATTGCAGGTAATCAAAAGCAATTTGTCTAAAGCAACAAAGGCCTGTCGGAATTTCCTTTCTACAGCCAGAAGTGTAATCACTGTCATCTAAGAACAGAGCCAGTTTCCCAGTTAAATGTCAGTGGATTTGGACTGAGGTAACAAGAGCTTCTTCCAAACTATCTGTCTACACTGAATAAGTGGATACTCAGGAATTAAAATTGCTAATGGCATTTGGTGCAGGTAAAAGAAAAAGTAAAAAAATAAAAAAAAACAGGATATTTTCCCCCTACATTTCAGGTCTAGCAGAGAAGACTTTTTCCTAGATCCTTCATTTCTGACTCAGTCAAACAGAGATTCTGTTCTTAAAATAAATATGGAAAAAAATCCCTGAAGTCTGTTTGACTCTGAGAGTGGTGCAGGAAACTCATTTTTGCACGTGTCTCACTCTGGTGACTTTACACAGTTTCACACAGGTCACACGACTGACTTTGTCTGCCTGCCCCAAGAATAAGAGAGTGGGAACTTCACTCCCTTCTCTTGCTAAGTGCAGCTTTGGCAGCCATCCAGCAGCTGCAGAATGTGCAGATAGATCTTCCCCTGGATTGGCTTTGGCTTTGAGGAATCCACACATTACTGGTCTCTACGGTGAAACACACAAGAGGACAGCTGATCCTTCATTCTCCTATGGAGACCCGAGTCACTCACAGAAGTATCACATTTTCCTTGATAGTCTCAGGAAAGAGTTGGTTATCATTTTCTGCTTTATAAATCCTCCTCAGCAAAACCATTCTAAGAAGGCTGCTATTGAATTTAAACTTCATAGGATGGAAATAATTCCAGTTGTATGTTAATGGCATTTGGAGGTGAGGTCTTCAGAAGTGATTAGGTCGTGTGGCCTCTGCCTTTACAAAGGGATTAATCCATTCAAGAATTAATGAATTATAGCAGAATTCACTTAGTTATAAAAGCAAGCTCTCTTTGGATGTGTGCTGTCTTGCTGTGTCTTGCCCTCCACCACAATATATCAAAATGGCCATCACTGTGTGCCAGGCAGATGCCAAAGAAATGTTAATGGACTTTCTAGACTCGAGAACTGTGAACTAAGTAAGCCTTTTCTCTATGTAAATTATCCGGTTTCAGGTATTCTGCTATAGTAGCAGAAAACAGACTAAGATAATAATGTAAAGTACTAGAACACAGATTTGAGTCCAGAACCTCCTCTCTGGTATTTCATTTGTGTTGTTGGCCAGTTCCTTAATGTCTTACACTTGCAACATTCCCTTCTGCAAAGTGAAATTATTAAGTTGATCCAGCAGAGTTGCTGTATACTCTGAGAAAATTCGCTTGGCATGGTTTGAACACACAGGAAGTTCTTGTCTTTTCTTTTGATGGCACTTCCCTTGGCTGTCTATGAACCCTTTGGCATGCATGCCCATTCTAAGTTCTGCCTACTTTGGGGACAGCAGAAGATCATGACATAGCACTGAGAATATATGGGTTTCAATAACAGTAACTCTCTTCATGGATAGCAGAAATAAGCTACAAGTAATTTTAGCATGAATATGCTCTATGCAATATTTGGAACATGCTTATATTATAAAGTAATTATTGTTCATCTGGAATTTAAATTTAACAATGTGTCTTATATTTTACCTGTCAATTTTACTCATAGACTATATGGACTTTAGTAGTTGCTCAAACCTTCAGTTTTATCATAAGGATTGGATGAACAGAAATTGCTGATTAGTATGTATCACAGTTTTAAAAAAAATTTCATCCTTCTAGAAAAATCTAGGAGCTAAATTTTCTGTTTTTATCATGTAGATGATAATAATTGAGAGAGCAGTTAGGTATTATGTACGCCTTATATATAGTGATAGTGTTGAACTCAGCCTGTTTGAAGAAGTCTCACTGTCCTACTATATCTATAAAATGCAAAAACAGATTCATCAAGTTCTGAGTCCATGTGAGAAAAACAGATAAATATTTTAGTGTGATCTTAATAAATCTGAAGTTTCTACATAGCTTATCTCATGGAATAAAATTCAAAAAAGCATAGTTCAACTGCCAAAAAAAATTTTTTTAAAAGCTCCATTAAAGAGAGGCCAATTATTTGAGCAACACTTATCAAAATTCTCTTCCTTTCCCTTCCACTTCACTCCTACTGGGCCACTCCTCAGGGCTTCTCTCCTCCATAATTCCTGGGGGGGAAAATACTTCATTCTAGCCTGTGACTTATTTTTTCCTCTTCTCCCATCTTCCCCTTTTTTGCCTTTTATTATGTAGATGTACTTGGCCCACCTCCTAGAAGAAAGAATCCATGTTCTTTAGAAGAAGGATGGAAGAAAAGTGGGTTGGCAATCTCAAAATCTGCTTTGGCAGGATGGAGGAGTTGTTTGAGTTTATGTACATTCCCACATACTAATTTTTAGTTCTTTTACCCTAGGCGCTCTTTAAATGTTCATTTTCTTTTCACTCCTTCACATTGCCTACACTTACCCATTATTAATGGGCATAATTTGTATGGTTCCATTTTAGTATTTTTCTCATGGTTCAACAGGCACCTTGGAAAGGCCGAGACAGGTCTGTGCATACTGCTGAAGACTGCTAGATCAGCCTGGTGAGAAGATGGAGCCAAAGGAAGCCCAGAAAACAAAGATATTGCAGAGATCTGAAAACAATGTGTTCCCAGGAAATCCAGGATAAAGAGAAACAAAATGTGAATCTAGTACACAAAAATGTCCTTAGAGAAGAAGTCTTTGTGGTCCTGGGTGGTCTGCCTTCCACTGTTGGCTTCCAATTACTGATGATTTAATCCATATGCTAAAAAGGTGACTCTGAGGAATCTATTCATAATCAACTGGTCAATATCAACTTCTCAACTAGAGTTTAATAATAAGGCCAGAACTTGACACATCTTAAAACTTAGGATTTTAGCTATGTTCTAATGACCCATCATCTGAGAGCGCTCTGTGAAATGCTCTTTTATTTCATCTTGGTCTTTAACCCCCTAAGAGAAAGAAATTCAGGGCCTGATTATAGTATTTTTTTATTTACCTGTTTTTTAAGTAAGAAGTAGTGTGGACTTATCTTGTTAAGGAGAATCTTGAGATGGTGTCTACCACTATGTTCTTGATTACTGAAACCTTGTAGGTATAACATTATACAATTTCATCATTTTGTGGTTGGTTATATTTCTTTATTTTTTTCTAATGTATGGCTATCACAGTCATCCTATCTTAGCATGTGAGAAATTATAAAGATTCAAAATGCATTACATAAGATATTTTTCCCATTTTTTTCTCAAAACCCACTTTAAGATTTTTTTTTTATTTTGCCATTTTTCAGTTAGGAAATGGTAGCTCAGAGAAATTTTTGAAAATCTAAGAGTTACAAGGCTACAGAATTAGGATTAGAACTTAAAGTTTTATCACTCGAACATCTATAATACCAAAATGTAAGATAAAACAAGAAGATACTGAAATAAGATATACAAGTTGGTACAGATTCCCTGTGATAAATATTACTGTGTATATCTGAAGCACACCAATAAAATGAGTAAAAAGATCTACAAGTGGCAAATGAGAAGATATAAGAAGCATATGAGAAGATGTCCAGCAGCAGTGGTCACGAGGGAACTGCAAACCCAAACCAAGAGATACTACGTCACACCAATATGGTGGGCTGTTATTTAAAAAAACAAACAGGCAGACAAACAACCCAAGAGAACAAGCCTTAGCAACCTTGAGGAGAGACTGGACCTCTGTGTATTGCTGGTGGGGATGCAAATGATATAGTCATTTCTCAAAGAATTAAATACCACAATAGAGTCAATATTTTCACTTCTGGTGATATACCCCAAAGAAGCAAAAGCAGGAACTTGAACAAGTATTTGTACAGTCACATCACAACAGTATGACTCACAATAGCCAAAAGATGGAAGAAATCCAAGGGTCTATCAATGGACAACCTGTGGTGTGTACTCATGTGCACACACATACATGAAAGTTACTCAGCCTTTAAAGAGAAGGAAATTCTGACAGGCTGCATCATGGACCATCTTCAGAGATACTATGCTAATGACAAAGCCAATCAGAAAAGGATACATTTTGTATGCTTTGACTTTCAGTTCCTGAGAGTAATCAAATTCACAGATACACAAAGTAGTGAAGCCAACAGAAAATCTTGCTTTATTTGCTTTTAGTTACTTGTTTTCATCAGTTAATTAGAAGTGCTCACACTCAATAGCTTCATCATAGATGATAACTCTGAACATGGTCAGAATAGTAATGGTTGCTCAGATGATAGTTCAAGAATTTGAGGCTCTCCATGTCTAACCTACATCAGTTGACACCACAAACTACTTCATTTGGGCCTGTCCAGTGGGTGACATTCTAACATCATATAGCTAAAAACCTATCTACAGATCATACTAACAAACCATTTTCTGAACATACATCCTATGAAAAGCCAGGAAGTCTATTATGCATGCTCGGACCACCCACTGTCAGGGACAATCCTATTGCACAATCGATTACTGGGCCAAGTTTTCCTGTCTTGGAGCTTGACTCTTGTCTTTACCTCAGGTAACATCAAAGAACCCAGTGGTCCCACATGCTGTGATGTTCCAGGGCAGAACTCCACCAGGATCTTCATGTACATAATTCCTCAAGGACTAGTGCCAGGTTCTGCCTTGCCCTCTACATCTTCTGAGTCCTCTGTATGGAATAAAAGGTGTGGCAAGCTCAGGTCTGCAGTGTTTGCTACCCAGAATATCATGGATTAGGCCCATGCTCAGCTTCTTCTCTAAGTCCCATTTCTGTCTATTTATTAATTTATATCCACCATATAATGTTGGGCTCAAAGGTTCTAGTTACACGCTCTTCCCCTATTCCCCAAAACCAACCACTTCACTTCTTATCTAATCATCTTTCTCTCTCCTTATACCATTCTGTTCTTTGCCACATAAATTTTGTCTTTAGTGAGGCTTGAGATCTAGTATTTTGTACCTGTACATGATATATCTTGATTCTCATTTTTCCCATTCCTAACCTTCCTACCACTCCTCAATCCTCTGTATACATAAGTTTTGTTTCTTTTTTAAAATTTTATTTTACTATCAAATTTTTCTTTCATTATTTTCTCCTACCGCCCTTCTCTTTTCCTTTTGAACATTTTCTTCCTATTTCACAATATCTATTATACATTCTGGACCTCATTTATACCTTCCATTTCTCATACTAGAGAAATAATATGGTATTTACATATCTGTGTCCTATTTCACTTATGAGCATCCTCAAGGTACATCCATTTAAATATAAATGTTTCCATCATTCCTTATGACTGATACTCCATTTTATTAAAAAAAAATCTTTATCCAGTCTCCAGTTGATGGGCATCTGGGCTGTTTCCAAGATTTAGTTATCACAAACTGAGCTGCTATAAACATGGGTGCATATATGTCACTCCGGTATGATGCTTTTATTTCTTTCATGTATATACCCAACAGGGAAATAGGTCCAAATGAGACCTCTAATCCTACTTTTTTTTTAGGGTCTCGCTTTGTGGTTCAGGCTGGCCCTGAGCTCAGCCTCAAACTCACATCACAGCAATCCTCCTGCCTCTGCCTCCCGAGTGCTGGGATTACAGGCCTGCGCCACCAGGCCTGGCACTGTGGTATGTGGTGCTGATTGCTGCTGGGCGTGAGTCTCCACACACAGTATGGTATGTGGTTACTGGGGATCGAACCCGGGTCCTTGCGCTTGCCAGACAGCTGCTGGAACTACTGAGCTAAATCCCCAGCCCTCTAATCCTACTTTTTAAAGAAAACTCCATAATCATTTCCATAGTGTTTTTACCAATTTGCATTCCACCAACAGTGGAGAAAGGTTCCCTTCTTCCCAAAGCCCTGCCAGCATTTGTACAGGGAACAGTTCAAGAGGAAGAAAAGACATTCATAAATATATACACCCCAAATGTTAGTGAATCCAACTACATAAAAGTAAATATTAATGGACAAAAGCAGCCAGACAAGTATTAATATAATAGTAGTGGGGGACCACAACACCCCACTGTCACGATTTGATCAACTAGACATAAATAATGAAATATTAAAATTGAACCAAATTTTTTAACAAATGGACTTAACAGATGTCTACAGAATATTCCACCGACAAAATAAGAATGCACATTCTTCTCAGGTGCACATGGGTCATTCTCCAAAATGGACCACATGTTAGTTCACAGAACTTGTTTAAGTAAATGTAAAGGAATTGAAGTTGCATCAGATCATAGTGCCTGAAATTGGAGATCAGTAGAAAAAGAAATCCAAGAACTTCATAACACATGGAAACACATAGAAATTGAATAACACTCTCTTGAACAGCCAGTGGGTCACTGAAGAAATTAGACATTTTCTACAATTAAGCAGTAATGCCAGTTCAACATCCAGGAATCTGTGGGACACAATGAAAGCAGTGCTATGAGGAAAATTCATAGCAGTGAACACCCATATTAGGAAAACAGAGCAAGCTCAAATAACCTAATGCTAAACTTCAAACTACTAGAAACAGAGGAGCAAGACAAACTCAAAGCTCATACAACAAAGGAAATTGTAAGGATCAGAACAGAAATGCTATAGAGACTAAGAAAACAGGGCCGGGGATTTAGCTCAGTGGTTCCAGTGCCTGTCTTGCAAGCACAAGGACCTGGGTTCAATTCCTAGTTAACCACATACAATACTGGGCGTGGAGACTCATGCCCAGCAGCAATCAGTACCACATACCACAGTGCCAGACTTGGTGGCTCAGGCCTGTAATCCCAGTACTCAGGAGGCAGAAGCAGGAGATTGCTGTGATTTTTTTTTTTTTTTTTTTGAGTCAGGGTCTCGCTTTGTAGTTCAGGCTGGCCCTGAGCTCAGCCTCAAACTCACATCATAGCAATTCTCTTGCCTCTACCTTCCAAGTGCTGGGATTACAGGCATGAGCCACCACGTCTGGCACTGTGGTATGTAGTACTGACTGCTGCTGGGCATGGGTCTCCAAACCCAGTATTATATGTGGTTACCAGGAATTGAACCTGGATCCTTGTGCTTGCAAGACAGGTGCCGGAACCACTGAGCTAAATCCCCGGCTCTGCTGTGATGTGTTTGAGGCTGAGCTTGGGGCCAGCCTAAACTACAAAGTGAGACCATCTCAAAAAAAAAAAAAAAAAAAAAAAAAAAAAAAAAAAAAAAAAAAAAAAAAAAAAAAAAAAAAAAAAAAAAAAAAAAAAAAAAAAAAAAAAAAAAAGAGAGAGACTAAGAAAACAAAACAAAAATGAATGAAAAGTTGGTACTTTGAAAGAAAAAAAATTCACAAGGCCTTAACCAAAAAAAGAAAGGAATAGATGGATGGTATGTTTAGACCACCTTCAATGGAATTCTCATGAATTTTTTCTGGTGACTGAAGCACACTTCTCCACTCTGTGAAACTGAGCTGGGTTGATACCCTACATGATTTAAATGTAACCTTTAGAGAACTTTGCTATTATCTTTGAAAGTCCCTGTATTTTGTTAGTGAGTCTTATTCCAAGGATGCTGCTAAATTATTATTTAAAATCAATTGTTGCTTTTAAGATTTTTATTCAGAGGACATGTAACTCGTATAAAATATCCAGTGTCAATATTCTCATATCAGCATGTAAAATCCCAGTACTTAGCAACTTTGTACATATGATTCCTTCATCATATAGTATTTCATTTAGACTTTACATGTTCTTTCCCCAGATTTGAATCTGCTGTTAGGGGATAATCCAGTCTGATAGTGGAAAGATATATCAGTCTGTATGCAAATATTCTCGCCTTCTCGGCCCTTTGATTCTATTATAGAAAACAAGTTTTTGTCACTGAAGTGAACTTCATTTACATAGATTATTCTCCTATCAATGGACACTTCTACATTTCCTAGGCTTAGTCAGGTTTACTGGCTAAGCAACTGTAATACAGAGTCCATTCCAGGCAGAGAGCTCAAGCTCTGACCATCAAGTTGAATCATAGACTATGCAGAAACACAGTTAGCAACCTGAGCCCTAAACACTGTGGTCAACAATACGCTTGAATAATCTTGATATCACCAAAAGAGGAATGACCAGAAATTATATGTATTGTGATATAATGCAAGAAGTAGTAAAATTCCTACCCCTGAAAGATCTTGCCAAAGATAAAATTTTATCAAAGTTTAATAAAATTCTCTAGATTTAGCAACTTCTGTACTGGAAATTAGGCAGATAGAGGAATTGGTCAAATAATACTATGAGAAAACCACAAGCAAGATCTAGAATGTGGGAAATTCACCAAATACTGTAGGTGCTGTTTGCATTCCAATTCCCAAAACCATGTGCAAAGAAACATTCCAGATGAAGAAAAATTTGGACAGGACTAGATATTCGATGATTCTAAGGAACTGTTGTTTTTTCTCAGTTGTGATAATGGGACTGTAGTTATATATATAAAAAATAAGCACAACCATCACTAGCAACCATATTTTTCCAACACAGGATTCTACTATATTATATAAGATGTTCAAGATTAACTATGTCTTTAAACAGGGACAAAAGCAGATCTCTCAGTCACCTGCATTACACGTATAGTTTACTTTTCAGTCATGAAATGCAGTGTGGATGCTGACTGTCCCACACAGAGTTGACAGCAAGAGTAAAATGTTTACAGCCCAAAACAGTTTGGTGGAATCAAAACCAGGCATTTCAATGTATTATTATCTGTATTAACACTAACTGGAAAGAAACTGAAGATCTGATATGAGCAAGCGAGACCTAGAGCCAAAACATTGTTGAGGATACATGAAGAAGATGCTTCAGCCAAATCATGTCAGTGGGCACTGAGCATCCTGGAGACCTGCTCGATGCCATGTCCTTGTCTTGTGTATCACTAAGATGGGCTATCTGGGAAAAGTGACGCATTTTACTGCAGGTATTTTAGTAAAAGATGTCAAAAGGGATGTAACCAACCAGTGAGTCAGGCAATATTTAATGATTCTTAGTAACTCAATTTAGTTATACAAAGGAATTAGAAATACTGCTTTGTTTTTTTTAAAAAAGATACTCTTCTATCATTGGATTTGTGCCTATGTAACTTTAGAAGCACAAATATGGCCATTTTCATTCTCATTAGGGTTAAAACTACACATAAAAGTCCTCTCCGCTTATAATGTGACTCTGATCTCAATTCAAGTAACTGGTCTAAAGAGATCAGGGGAGAAATAACATTAGGCAGAGGGTAGACTGGAAAACGGATGCTGGGGCTGCAAGTTCAAATTATCAACACCCTTGTTCAAAGGCATGGAAAAGCGTGGTGTAACACAGGTTATTATGCTTTAGCAATTTAGGACAGTGTTTATATCCTGTTTTCCTAGTAGGCTGAAGGTTTTTCAGGCATGAATTAACTTGTGGTTTCTTGTCAAATAGACAAAATGACAACATGTCTTTTCTTCAGTATGGGCCGAATCATTCTTGGGGCTTTCTAAATAAGCAAGTCTTACCCATTAACTACCACAAGTGAAATATCTTTTCTAATTTTAAAAAATGTAGTCAAAGCAAGAAGAGCAACAGATGTTCGGAGAGAAGAGCAGAGCTCTGGTCTTGGCTAGGCAGAAACTCTGCCTCAGTTCTCTGGACTGTGATTTCATGTAGGGTTGTAGCTCAGAGGGAGGCCCCTGCCTTCCTTTGGGGGTTCAGGAGGATTTTCACCCATTTTTTCAGCTCTGGCAAATCCTGCAGCTGTGACTACCCTCCTTCAGGGAAGTTGGCACTTCTCTCCAGTGACTTGTCTTTTGGGCTCATCTTCACTGCTGTCAGATATTCACTGCTTATCCCCTCCTTCCAACACTGGCATCCAGTTTGTACCCATAACCGTCTCTGGCCAGTGGAAAGATGGAGATGATGATACATAATTTCTGACCCTGAAACTTGTTTAGGATATACAGTGGACCCTTGACTTATGAACTCAATTGGTTCCCAAGGGCTAGTTGTAACTCAAATTGGTCATAAGTTAATACAGTTGACAGCTGGATGTTTACCTGGGCACATGCTATAGGTAACAAGAGGCAGATGAATCTTTCATTAACCTGATTAACCCAAATTGTTCATACATCAGGCTGCTAATAACTTGAGGGTCCACTGTGTATCATCCCTGTAGGCTGGGGCCAATGTGAAGACCTGTGGACCAGCAACCTTTGGTGGACAGACTTATGAGGAAATGGTACACTTCGCTGCTACAAGCTATTGGAGTTAAAGGGACTTTTGCTTATTGAGGTGTTTTATTTTTACTATAGCATAACTTAGCCTAACTGGACTCTATTCCTTGAGTGGCAAATTAGATTTGGGGGGTGGCAGGGAAAAGAAATAAGATGACCTGAAAAGACCCGGACAAGGTTCTCAGGTGCTTCCCATCATCTTCTAGGTGAAAACTGCTTCGTAAGGGCCACACTTGCTCCACACTGTATGAGCACTGTAGTCTCAAATTTTACCAACCTTTGATGACATTTTTTACCTGTCAAGTTGGAAACTATTTTCCAATATATTGAAGACATAATCATTTACATTAAGTAACCCCAATTTCTGGGGAATTGTTTTGTTTATTCCCTCTTCTGTGCTTTCTCATCTTGAGATGCAGGTTAACTGCTTTTTCTTTCTTTTTTTCTTTTTTTTTTGAGACAGGGGCTCAATTTGTAGTTCAGGCTGGTCTTGAGCTCTGCCTTGAACTCAGAAATTCTTCTCTTCTTCCTTCTGACTGCTGGGATTACAGGCCTGAGTCACCAGGCTCGTCACTGTGGTATGTGGTACTGACTGCTGGTGGGGGTGAGTCACCAAGCCCAAGCTTAGTTGTATATGGTTAACAGGGATTGAACCCAGGCCCCTGCACTTACAAAGCAGGTGCCAGATCCACTGAGTTATATCCCAGGCCCTTAACTGCCTTTTAAAGTATCTTACTTAGGCTCTGTGTATTTATGACCAAGTTATGAAAACAAAACAACTCAAGAAAGTGACCGATGACATTCTGAAATACTATTAAGTTTCTGGACTTTATATGTGATACTGTAACCCATTACAATTACCATCAATTAACAAGAGAGAAAATGGAGATTCAGGAAAGTATATTGTCAGAGCAGTTTTACCCGTGACCCCCAGCTCTCTACATCATAGTTTAACACTTGTACATCATTATTCTTTTCTTCCTCTTTAATCCAAAGAATTGCATTGTAGACGTGGGTTTCTCATTTGCACCATTACATTTCTTTTTCGAGGATTTCACATTTAGCTTAGCTTTGAGAACAATATTTTAATCTTCCAGCAACAAAACTGCCTCTACTTGCTTAGAAGAGAAGACTCTGAATGCCACTGATACAACATGTCCTGAGTGGACTCCACTCTTTCTCCTTCCTTGGTAGTCATACTGACTCATTTTGTCCAGTGGCTTCATGATAATCAGCTCGGGAAAAAGGAAACACAGGGAGTCACACACAAACATTTAAATCTTTACACTGGAGAATGCTTGAATGCAAGTGTCCAGCACTAACCACATCCTCCATGAAGAACCAAAAAAACAAGTCTACCACTGCATTCTGAGGCAAGTAACCATGGGAAAACACTGGAAATCAGAAAGAGACTGGAACACGTAAAATTCAGAGATTAGGAATCACAGCACAGAAAAAAAACAAAACATGCCAGAATCTGCGACACTTGTCCCACAGTCAGGGTAGGGGAAGCACTCTCCTTTTCAAGGGTGAGGGTGAAAAAGAATTACAGCACACTCTTTAGCACAGGGGTCCTAGCTATTGCAATGTTTCCCAGTCATTACAGGCTTGCAGGCCACTTACTGAGGAGCCTAAAATCAACACAGCAGCTATGCTTTGGAAAAGGCTATCACATCTTCCCGAGAACGTGGGTGCTGTCTTGGGAGGAGAGGTACTAGGGGAACTTAGTTGCTTTCAGGGTCAGATACTTTCTGGGACTCTACAGGTATCTCATGACACTGGCTCATGGGTGGCTGCCTCACGAAGCAGAGCGGGCCCAGCAGAGTGACTGTATCTTATGCTACTGGGAGTTGGGGGTAACATAGAGAACAGAGGGCACTGCTGTTGCAACACCCCAAAAGGAAAGCCAGTGGCTCCAGCTGCTGTCCTCCCTCTGGGGTGCATGGACACCACGTCTGAAAGGCACTTTGCCTGGTTCTAGGTTCACTCCCCCTCCCGGAAATGGAGACCCAGCCGCAGATAAACACCTGGGCATCCACCACCAATAAAGCAGAACAGAGGAGCACCATTGCTCTGCCACCCCTCAGTGCATGCCATTCCTACCTCTGCTTCTTCCTGTGTAGGATTGAGGCCTCCAGTACTCATTAGTCAGAGGACAGGTACTGCAGGCCCCTCACCATGGCAGTCACTTCTGCAGCCAGACACTCCTCCAGGACCAGAGCCAACATCAACAATGCCTGAGGATGGGCTGCGGATTTAGCTTAGTAATTCTGGGACCTGCCTTGCAAACACGAGGTCCTGAGGTTCAATCACTGTTAACCACATACAACAATGTTGGGCGTGGTGATTCACATTCACCAGCAATGAGTACCACACACCACAATGTCCAGCGAGGTTGCTCATGCTTGTAATCTCAGCACTTGGGAGGCAGAGGCAGGAGGATTGCTGAATTTGAGGCTGAGTTTAGGACCAGCTTGAACTACAAAATGAGAATCTCAAAAAAAAAAAAACAAACCAAAAACCCAAAAAACAATGCCTGAGGAAACTATCACTCAAAAGCAAGTTGACAGTCACCAAGGTCACAAGAGGAATGGCACCCACATAATGAGAGCTCATACCCACTGCTATCTACAGAACATCTGCTTAAACTACTGGAGTGATTCCATGCTTGCCAGGCCTACAGAGACCATCTGCCACAATACACACTTTTCCAATGTCACTAACCATAGCCAAGTAAGCTATGAGGAGATTACACCTTGGTGCACAGCACTCCGTAACAAACCAACACCCCAAGACATACTTCAGGAGAAATCTGCTTTCTAAGAAGACTGCATCATAAAGGGGTAGAATACCTAATCTACTAGAAACATAAATCTCAACAGAGGGAACACATTCAAAAGAAACCTAGTAACTCTCTTACAATACATTTTAAAGAAATCAATATAAAGTGTCTGAAAAAGGATTTAAAGTATTATTTTTAAAAAATGCAATGAGATCCAAGAGAACACAAACAGTTAAACATTAGGAAGACTCTATAAGACACGAATGTGAAACTCAGCAAAGAGGGAGAGATTTTAAAAAAAGAACAAAAGAGAAATATTGGAAAAGGAGGTCTCAGTGAATCAAATAAAAAAAAGCTGAAAGCATTAACAAGACTATCAGACTAAGTAAAGTGGAAGAGAGAGTCTGCATTTGTAGATGGCTCTTTTGAAATATGGAGAAAGGGAAAGAGCATTGAGGACCTGTGGACGGCTTCAAAGGAACAAAGGGCCAAATTTTCAGAGCACCCAAATGTGAAGAGAAAAAAGGTAATAATAAAAAAACCAAACCAAAACAAAAACAAAACCACACAAAAACAAAAAACAGAACAAAATAAACAGGCCAATGAAATAAATGCAAAAGATTTCTCTAACTATGTACAGAAGGCTGACAGGATCCCAAATAGATGTTACCTGTAAAGATTTTCACCATGGCATGTTCTAACCAACTGACAAAAGTATAAGACAGAGAGAAATATTAAAACCTGCGAAAGAACAGCATCAAGTTACATTTTAGGGCATCCAAACAGCAGATCTCTTTTGGGGCAAACATTACAGATCAGGAGGAAATGGAATGATAACAACATACTACAAGTACTAAAAGAAAATAACTGGTAACTAAAAATACTTTTCTCAATAAAGCTACCTTTCAAAATGATGGAGAGGTAATGACTCTAAGATAAGCAAAGCCCGAGAAAATTCATGACCACATCACCATACTTACCACAGATATTTAAGGGAGTCCTACATCTAGAAGGAAAAGGAAGCTAACTACACTGGTGAAAGCATGTGAAAGTATTTAAGTGCTATTAGGATAGCATACACACAAAAGAGAAATAGATAAAATCATTATCAGTACAGTAAACCATCAAACCACAAAGATGAACAAGAGGAAGAAAAGAACAAGGGATATTCAAAACACCTAGAAGAAAATTAGCAACAAGATCAGACTAAGTCTTTACATATCACTAATAATCTTGAATATAAATAGACCACCTTCTCCCACTAAAACATACAGACTCACTGAATGGATTAAAAAGACAACTCTTGACTCAGGTTCTGGCACCTACCTTGTAAATGCAAGGACCTAGGATCGATCCCCAGTAACCACATACAACAATGCTAGGCATGGAGACTCACGCCCAGCAGCCATCAGTACCACATACCACAGTGCCAGGCGAAGTGGCTCACATCTGTAATCCCAGAACTCAGGAGGCAGAGGCAGGAGGATAGCTGTGTTGTGAGTTTGAGGCTGAGGTCAGGGCCAGCCTGAACTACAAAAGTGAGACCCTGTTTCAAAAAAAAAAAAAAAAGAAGACAACTCAAACTACAGGAAACTCATTTCACCAATAAAAACACACCACAGTAAAAATGAGAGAATGAAAAATGATATTCAAAGTGGATTGAAACATAATGCAAGTAGGAGTGAACATATTTATATCTGACAATATAGAATATAAAACAAAAACTGTAAGAGACAAAGAATGTCACGAACAACAATTAAGTACTCAATTCAACAAGAAGATATAGCAGTTATAAATCTATATGCACCTAAAACTCTCAAATTTATAAAATGAACACTATCAGATTTCCAGGAAGAAATAGTTTCCAAATGAAAACACAAGGCTTTCACTAGTGGATAATCAGAAAATTAAAAAAAAAAATAGTACAATTAAACTTCTTTATACATCAAATGGACTTAGTGGATAATGAGAGAACAGCTGTAAAATATGATATATATTCTTTTATCAGTGGATGGAATGTTCTATAAACTATATATTAGGTCAAAAAACATTTATTCTTTGAGATAGGGTCTCATTTTGTAGTCTAGGTTTGGTTTTGAGCTCACTATGTAGCCCAGGCAAGCCTCAAACTCACAGCAGTCTTCCAGCCTCTGCCTCCCGAGTGCTGGAATTACAGGCCTGAGCCACCACACCCTGCCCCGTGATATATGGTATTGATTGCTGGTAGGCATGAGTCACCATACCTGGCATGGCAAAAAATGTACTTTTACAAATTTTTAAAAATCAAAACTATATGCTTTCTGATCACAGTGGAATAAAAACACAAGAAGCAACAGATCTTTTTGAAATTATACAGTTATACAAATGCACAGAGAATGAAGAATTTATTTCTGAAATAGGTTATCAAGGAAACCACAAAAGAATTTTGAAATTTCTCAAAACAAATGAAAATAAAAAACAGCATACCAAACCTGTTAAGGCTTGTGTTTATAAATCCCCCCTCACCCAGGCCTCATGCTTTTCCAGAGGTGGCTACACATGGTGGGTGACTGACTCATGGCGGGGCTGGCACGAGGGCACTAGGATCAAGGGAGAAGTGCTACCCACCCTAGGTGCTCTGCTAAAACAAAAGGGGAAGAAAGTAGCTGTGAAAGTCTCTTGATGCGTTAGCTACCTCTGGCCTCCAGGAGCTGTTGGAACCAGGCAATTATGAACTTTAAAATCTCTCCAAACAGTGAGCGAAATAAACCTTCCCTCTTTTAACTTGGGATGTCAGACACTTTGTTTCAGAATCAGATAAAAGTAACCCAAGACCAGATGGGAAAAACTTTATACAAAAGCTGCACTAAGACGGCAGTCTATGACAGTGAGTGCTCACATCAAGAAAAAGGAAAAAGAAATATTTTAAATAATCTAATGGTGCAGCTCAGGGACTGAAAAAAGGTCAAACCAACCCCTAAATTAGAAGGACAATATTCATAACAATAAAATAGGTAATAATGTAACATATATATGTATTTTTTCAATGAAACAATGTTTGGTTTTCTTAAACACTGACAAGTCTTTTAGATAGCTAACCTTTTAACTATGATAACTAAAAAAACAACCTAAATAAAATTAGAGATAAAAAAGGACATTACAACTGATACCACACATATACAGAGGATTATTAGGGATGATTACAAGAAACCATTAACATACTGGAAACCACAAAAAAAGAATATATTTCTTGGTGTAACTGTAAAAACTGAACCACAAAGACAGAGAACCTGAGCAGAAAAATAACAAGTAATGAAACAGCATCAGTAATAAAAGTTTCCAGACTGAGAAGACCAAGACAGGGTGGGTTCACTGCTGAATTTTCCAAACTTTAAATGAAGACCTAATGCTAATGCTCAGACTATTCCGAAGCACTGCAAGGACAGAACCCTCCCATCCTCACTCCATAAGCCCAGCATTATCTGGTTACCAAACCTTGGCAGGGAGACAACAAAAGAGGGGACTAATCCACCTGATGAACACAGATGCAAAAATTCACAGGCAAATACAAGCAGATCAGGTTTAACAGCACAGGAAAAACATTATTCCCATTATCAAATTGGGTTCATGTCAAGAATGTTAAAGATGGTTTAACATATGAAACCCAGCAAAGGTAATATTTTGCAGTTAAGGAATGCAGTACAGTATGTGAACATATATAAATCCCATTAGAAGGGTAGATACACAAGAGACATAGAAAAAAAAATCAGACATACAGCCAACCATCAAAACACAAAGATGACTGAAAGAGGAAAAAAAGGATCAGTAATATTCAAAACAGATGAAGAATAAACAGTAGATGACCATCTCCACAGATGCAGGCAAACCATTCAGTACGATTTAATATATCTTCCCAAGAAAAGCCCTAAACATATTAACTATTATTCCTCAACATAATAAAATTGTGTATGACAAACCTTTAGCCAACATCATACAGAATAAGGAATAGCTGAAGCCATTTCCTCTAACATGTAAGTTTTAGCTAGACTTATTAGGCAAGAAAAAGAAATAAAAAGTACTTAATAGGAAAGATGTCAGTTATCCATTAGCAGATGATATGATTTTTCATAAGATCAACCTGAAGACTTCATGAAAAGACTATGACAACTGTTACATTTAGTAAAGTAGCAGGATATCAAACCAATGCTGAAAATTTAGTAGCTTCTCTGTACACAAAAAATGAATTTATTGAAAAAGACCATGAAAATAATCTTCTTCACAATAGCTAGGAAAAAAACACCCAGAAAAACTAGAAATACAGCATATTTAAACTCTATAGTGAAAATTACAAAGCACACATAACTGAACTGAGGCAGACATTAAAAGACAGAAAAACATCTTGTGCTGATAGTCTTAATATCATTAAAATACTAAAAATACTACACAAAGCAATCCTCAGATTCAAAGCAATCTCCATCAAAATACCAAATGAGGGGCCGGGGAGTTAGCTCAGTGGTTCCGGTGCCTGTCTTGCAAGCACAAGGACCCGGGTTCATCCCCGGTAACCACATAACAATACTGGGCGTGGAGACTCACCCCAGCAGCAATCAGTACCACATACCACAGTGCTGGGCATGGTGGCTCACGCCTGTAATCCCAGCACTAGGGAGGCAGAGGCAGGAGGATTGCTGTGATGTGAGTTGGAGGCTGAGCTCAGGGCCAGCCTGAACCACAAAGCGAGACCCTGTCTCAAAAAACCTTAAAAAAAAAAATACCAAATGTGGGCCAGGGATTTAGCTCAGTGGTTCCGGCACCTTCCTTTGCAAGTGCAAAGGCCCAGGTTCAATCCTGGTAACCACACACAACAATACCAGGCATGGAGACTCATGCCCACCAGAAATCAGCACCACATACCACAGTACCAGGAGTGGTGGCTCATGCCTATAATTGCGGCTCCTGGGAGGCAGAGGCAGGAGGATTGCTATGAGTTTGAGGCTGAGCTCAAGGCCAGCCTGAACTACAAAGTGAGACCCTGTCTCAAAAAACAACAACAACAACAACAACAAAAAAAATCCCCTAAATGATATTCTTCACAAAACTAGAAAATAAAATCATATCATTTATATAGATGCACAAAAGACCCAGAATAGCTAAAGTGATGTTAAGCCAAATAAAGTGAAGCTAAAGGTATCACAATTCCTGATTTTAAGACATAGTACAGCAGCATGGTAACTGATAAGACCATGGGACTGGCATCAGCCACACATACCAGTGGAATAGAAGAGAGATCCCAGAAGTAACTGCATGCATTTATGGGAACTCACCCAACTCATTCTCAACAAAACATGCACA
>PVIR01015665.1:0-37804 GCA_004026965.1 Petromus typicus
CCGGGTTCGATTCCCCGGTAACCACATAACAATACTGGGTGTGGAGACCCACACCCAGCAGCAACCAGTACCACATACCACAGTGCCGGGCGTGGTGGCTCACGCCTGTAATCCCAGCACTCGGGAGGCAGAGGCAGGAGGATTGTGATGTGAGTTTGAGGCTGAGCTGAGGGCCAGCCTGAACCGCAAAAGCGAGACCCTGTCTCAAAAAAAAAAAAAAAAAAGAAAAATGCTTAGAATTTGAGAGTGAAGGAGAATGGTTCACAAACCCTTAAACAGAGACAGATGTGTTACGGCACACCTGCAATCTGCGCATTCAAAAGGATTGAGGGTTTGAGGCCAGACAGAACTACAATAGTCCTTATTGAGAGAAAGATAAAAAGAGCTGGTCATACAGAGACTTTAAAACAATGTTACAGATAGACTACAGACACAATCTTTTGGTAAGCACTTGGGAGGCTCAAGCAGAAGGATAACCATGAATTCAAGGACAGACTGGGCTACACAGTGACTTCAAAGCCCGCCTGGACTACACAGTGAGACCCTGTCTTAAACACACACACACACATAGTAATAAGATACAAAGAAGTCTCTCCATGTCCAAAATAAAGGCTTACCCACTTTAACCTAACAAAAATATTCCTAAAAAGTAATACAAAGGTGATGTTTTGTAACTAGCTCCTTCTTTTAAATGCACTAGGGGCCATGGTTGTAAAACAGGCAAACAACCCTGCAGTGACTCTGGAATGAAGGACTCCTTTCCCTGACTTGTTCCATATACCACATTTGCACAGTACACAGACTAACTGTGGAATGTGTGAATTTACTGTGACCATTTTTGTTTTGCTATAGAGCTTTCTTAAAGCAAAGCACACTAGAACTAAAATTACAGCTGCTACTTGTGCAGAAAAATAGACTTTGGCTCACAGTTTAATAGATTCTGTTATATCAGATCATCTCAGAAAGTGTTTTTTAATAAACACAAATTTCCTAAGTTGTTGTTTTCTTTTGGTTTAGTGCTCGGGATTGAACCCAGGTCCCGTCCATGTACATGTTCTACCACCAACCTACATCCCAGCCTAGAAACACGTTTCTAGAAAGTCCCCTTCTGTGCTTGCAGACATGTTACTCACCGCACCTGACTTAGTGGAAATGCTGGAGCTGCTCACGAACAGTGTTCTGTGAACTGCGTGTTCCCAACCAACCCCAGTGAGTGCCTGCGCTAAGCTCGGGACGACGCCAGGGAAGTCCACCTCTAGAGCAGTTCCTCCTCCACCTTTAAAGTCATCCTCACCAAAAGCAAAACACAAATTACTCTGCTAAGATTAAGTTAGAAAATACAGTAAAAGTCTTGTTTCATTCTTTAAACAAAACTAAGTCAAATACATTCATTCAATAAAGGAATTATTTTTCTTATGTGGTATTTCCTTTCAAGACTCAAGTTTAAAAATGCATGTGCCTACCATCCTTTAATGTTCTTTAAAACACACAATGTCTAGCAATGCGATTTTTTGTGAACCACACAGATCTGCAACTTGCCACATATGAATGAAGAGGTTTGATCAGTCTACTCAGCATCCATACTGGGAAAGTGCTGGAATTATGTCCATTACGGAGCAGCGGGAATGAATGCATTCAGAGACCTACTCTAACATTTCATTAGTATAGGTTTCCTGGAAGAGTAGTGCACAAATAAAATACTTGAACATAGAACCCTTCTGTAAGGTGTCTGTAGGTATGGCTAGTGGAGACACAATGGCAACATTAAAATCTCTGTCAAGTAAAATGATAAACAGCAAAGAACATCTCTCACTTAAAATATTAATCTTATTCAAGTAACCTAAATCTAAACAAGTAGGTTCAAAAATTGCCTTTACCATTCATGTCAAATAGCCCCTTACCAAGCAGACATGATGAATCTAGTTTTTAACGATTCATTTCCACCACTGGCCCCAGTATCATGCTTCAATGAAAACATATCATGGATTTGCTCCTATAACTTAAAAATCAGTAATTTAAAACATAATAAAGTTGGTCTCTTTTCTCACAACTTTTCAAGTAATTACTTCAAGTAAGCTTATTTACAGCTGCTCTGGTATATCCGTGACCACTGTGACATGGACTTCCCCTTAGAAATCAGTGTCCCTTGTTTATGTGTGTGATGTGTATGTGCGTACATCTTGAATCAGGCTTTTTGAAAATCCTAGGTCAGTTCAGTCATGTTTCTGTTTTCTCAGGCAGATAAAGTGAAGAAACCAGCAAGTTATGTCCAAAGGCTGGGAAACGCCGAAATGCTTCCCAGCTGTCTGAGAAGATGTTGTACTTGAGGAACACTCGATGTTCCAGGCTCGTCGAGAGGGTGACATCTCTGCTCATGATGTAGATGCCGTCATTATGAAGCGCACAGGTCAGGTTAAGACCCGACTTGGACGTGTTCTCCTTGAGGTGGAGCCACTGCCGAGTGACGGTGTTGTAGGACTGCACGGCAAGCATGTCTTCACTCTGGCTGCTTCTGCGGCTGGACCCCAGTTCGTGCAGGCACCCACCCACAATGTAGATAGTCTCTTCCACAGACACCATCTGCTGCTTCCGGATGTGGACGTCACAGGTTTCAAAGAGCACCCAGATGTCAGAGGAGGGGCAGTACTGCAAAATGTTCATGTTCCGGTCTGAAACAGAAAAATGTCAAATGGTGATTCGGCCACCAGAGGCACCCCGCTCTGCACAGGTTGTGTATAAACATCTCATCACGGAGGGCAAAACTGCGTTATCTAAACAGATAAAGGACAACAGTTTTCCAAACAGCAAGGGAAAGATGCCTTTGGGTTCAGAACCTCCTGCTCCCTCTCGGGCACTTCCTCCTTGCAGAATCTGAGCCCAATCCAGAGGAACACTCAGAGCGATGTGAACAGTCTTTCCACCTGTCACTCGCACCCTGTGGAGTGCCTGATTAGTCAAAAGAGTAAGAGCCCAGAGCTTCAATACAGAAAGACTCATCGGGTAACGCAAGAGTTAGGCTGAGCTCTCCAGAGACTCTAGGATTTTTACATTGTATTATTTTCAGTCTACATTGCATTAATTTCTGCTCTGATTCTTATAATTTCCTCCCTTGTATAGACTTTCAGTTTGACTTGGTCTTTCTTTTCTAGAAGCTGGAGGGTCAATGTTAGGTTGTTTGAGCTTGCACTGTTTTTCTGATACGGGTATTTACCACTGTAAATTTCTCTCATAGGACTGCTTTCATACCGCAAATTCCAGTATGTTGTACTAGCATTACCACTTACCTGTACAAACTAATTTCTTTTTAATTTCATCTGTGATCCATTGATTGTTTAGAAGAGTGTTAATTTCCATTTCCTTATGAAGTTCTTGTGGTTTCATTTGCAAATCATTTCCAATTTCATTACACTATAGTCTGATAATATGTATAGGATAATTTTAATTCTTTTGCATTTACTTAAGAATATTCTGTGAGCTAGTACATGGTCTATTTTGGAGAACGTCCCATATATAACTAAGAATATGTATTCTGATGTTGTACAAAGTCCATTTGTTCAAAAGTTTCATTCTTTTCTAATATTTAATTGTTGATTTTTTTTGGTCTAACTGATCTGTCAGTGACAGCAGGGCACTGAAGTCTCTTACTACAATTGTGTAAGTGCTTATTTGAGATTTGTGTGTTAATGTCTGTTTGGCTGCAGTCGTATTTGGTGCATATATATTTATGACTGTTATCTCTTCCTCTTCGATTGTCCTCACTAGTCTTAGCTTGAAATCCACTTTGTGAACAGAATAGCTATCCCTAATTTTTTCCTGGGTTTCTGTTGTAGAGTACTGTTGTCACAGACTTGCAGTCTATGAATTTCTTACTGAATTATAAGTGTTTCTTTTATTAAGCACATTGGTGGATCTACTTCTTCACCCACTCTGCCAGCCTGTTTCTTTTGACTCGTGAATTGAAACCATTACTATGATTTAAAAAAAAAAAAAAAAACAGCATGGTACTGGCAAAGAAACAGATCCAAGGATCAATGGAACAGATGAGAAGATGCAGAAATAACTGCAAATACACTCAGCCCTCTTATCTTTGACAAAGGAGCCAAACACCTTCACTGAAGAAAGACAGCTTCCTTAATAAATAGTGATAGAAAAACTAGATTTCCACTTGCCAAAGATTAAAACTAGACCTATTATAATCTTTTACAACGTACTAGACTAAAATAAAAACGGATCAAAAATCTAAATATTAAAACAGAAATGCTAAATTTGCTAGAAAATAGATTAGGTAGAACTCTTCAAAACATTGGTACAGGCAAAGACTACAGACAAAACCCCAATCACATAGGAACTATCACAAAGAATCAATGTCTGGGATCTCATCTTATTAAAAAGCTTCTGTAGGGGCTGGGGCTTTAGCTCAGTGGTTCTGGCGCCTGTCTTGCAAGAGTAAGGACCCGGGTTCAATCCCTGGTATAACCACACACAATGCTGGGCGTGCTCACGCCCAGCAGCAATCAGTACCACATACCACAGTGCCGGGCGTGGTGGCTCACGCCTGTAATCCCAGCACTCTGGAGGCAGAGGCAGGAGGATTGCTGTGATGTGAGTTGGAGGCTGAGCTCGGGGCCAGCCTGAACTACAAAGTGAGACCCTGTCTCAAAAAAAAAAAGCTGTACAGCAAAAGAAACCATCAACAGAGTGAAAAGGCAACCCATAACATGAGAAAAAATTTTAACAGCTGCTCATCTACTTTCTAAAATATACAAAGAACTCAAAAACTCAGATCCTCTAAATTTAAAGACTCAATCTAAAAGTGGACATCTGAAATGAATAGACAATTCTCAGATGAAGAAATAGAACAGCAAATAAACATATTTAAAAATGTTCAACATCACCAGTAATTCATGCGCTGAAAACTAAAACAACAATGATATTCCATCTCACTCAAGAAAAGATGATTGTTATCAAGACATCTATCAATTACAAATGATGGCAGGGCTGTGGGGAAAAAGGAACCCTTTTCCACTGTTGGTGGGAGTGTAGACTGACACAACCATTGAAATCACCAGGGAGATTCCCTCAAAAAATAAAACTAGAAGTTCCACTTGACAAAGCTCTTCCCCTTCTTGAGATCGTCCCAAAAGAATTAAAAATGTTATACCACAATGATATATGCATGCATATGTTTACAGTAGCACAGTTTGTAATAACTAAATCTTGGAAACAGCCCAAATGACCATCAATCAATGAACAGATAAAAAAGACATGATTTTCTTTATTGAAGTCTTTACTGGTACATTACATATACACATCATGAATTGCACTCAACAATAAGAATTTGTACCAGTATAGAATACAACTTAATTCTCATTTTTTCCCATACCCCTACCCACCCTACCACCCCCACCCCCTATATACATAAGCTTTGTTTCCTTTTTGTTATAATCTCATTATTTTCCCCCTTCACCCCATTTCACTTTGAGTATTTTTTATTGCACAATATATAAGATACATTCTAGAACTCATTTACATCTTCATTTTCTCATTTCTGAGAAAAGGTGTGATATTTACCTATCTGTGACCTATTTATTTCACTTATGAGGATATCCTCAAGGTATGTCCATTTAAATATAAATGATTCAATCTTATCATTTTTTATAGAAGAGTAATACTCCATTCTGTAGAAGAACCACAACTTTTTTTATCCAGTCTCCAGTTGATGGACATTTGGGTTGTTTCTAAGATTTAGCTATCACAAACTGAGCTGCTATAAACATGGGTGCGCATATGTCACTGTGATATGAATCTTTTAATTTTTTTGTGTATATACCTAGCAGAGGAATAGCAATATCAAAAGGCACCTCTAATTGTAGTTTTTCGAGGAATCTCCAAACTGATCTCCACAGGGGTTGTACGAGTCTACATTCCCACCAACAGTGGAGAAGGGTTCCTTCTTCTCCGCAACCTCGCCAACAATGGTTGCTGGCTAATTCTGAAATGGCAGCCGTTCTTTGTGGAGTGAGATGAAATCTTAGTGCTGTTTTCATCTGCATCTCTCAAATGACTAGTGATGTTGAACATTTCTTCATATGCTCCTCAGCTGCTTTTATTTCTTCCTCTGAAAAGTGTCTATTCACTTCAGGTGCCCATTTTTGAATTGGGTCTTTAAATTTGGGCGGACTTACTTTTTTAAGACCTTTCTAGATATTCTATAGTAACCCTTTGTTTGAGAAATGGCTGGTAAAGATTCTTTCCTATATTGTTGGCTGCCTTTTCACTTTGCTAGTGGTTTCTTTTGCTGTGCAGAAACCTCTCAATAGGATGAGATTCCATTTATTGATTTCTTCTACCAGTTCTCATGTTATAGAGGATTTGTTCATGAAATCTTTCCCTAAATCAGTGTCTTCAAGAGTTTTGCCTTGCTGGTACCATGCAGTTTTTATCACAGTGGCTTTGTAGTATAGTTTCAAGTTGGGAATCGTAATACCCCCCCATCATGTCTTTATTGCTTAGAACTGCTTTTGTTATTCTAGGTCTTTTATGATTCCAGATGAATTTTTGAATTATTTTCTCTAGATCTGTGAAATATGCTGTTGGAATTTCAATCAGGATTGCACTGAATCTGTATAATAACTGTGGGAGACATGATTTTTTAATACAATGGAGTACTACTCAGCAATATAGAAAGATAAACTTGAGATATTTATAGTTAAACGGATGCACCTTGAAACCATACTCTTACGTGAAATAGATTGGACAAACATGTAAATACCACATTCTTTGGTGTGAGAAACTGAAACGTGTAAATGAGAAACAAAATGTATGACAGATATTATAAAATACGAAAAAAAAAATGTTTAAATGGATAGGAACTATGGTGGGGGGAGAAAGGAAAGAGAAAAAAATGAGAGAAGAAGGGAAAAGTGGAAACAGGTCTGGCAAATAAGGAGGGGGAGGGGCTGGAGGGCAGCGATATGGGGAGAATAAAAATTAACATATATAATGTACAGGTACAAATTCCCTATGATGAATGTGATCATATATATATATATGATATATACCTAATATCAAATATACCTAAAAATGTACCAATGAATTTAATTATTTTTAAAAAGATAAGTTTTCTGTTTGTTACTGTGGCACAGAGTGGAAAGGACAGCTTGGCTTGAGAACTGCATACAACTAAAGCCGGCAGCATTTCTACTGCTGCGGAAGCTGGTAAGAAACGACAACTCACATCAAGTACAAGGCAGATACCTATCACTGTGGCTGCTGCAGTGGAAGATCCCAAGTGAGCTCAGCCTGGACAACTTAGTGAGACCTTAGCAAAAGCAAAGAGCTGAAGATCTATGTGTCAGGGCACATACTCTGCACGCACAGAGAGACAGACAGGAGGGAGGGAGAGACAGAGAGACATAGACCATTCATTTTCTTGTGGGTCTGCAGCCTCTTCCTTCAGACCCTGCTCTTGAAAGATAAGAGCTCATCCACATCTCATAATACTGAGAGATCTCCAGAGCCTGTCATACATGGTGGTGCACATCTGCCATCCTAGAACTCTACTGGGCTCAGGCAGTTTCAAGCCCTGCCTGGACAACTCAATGACTTAGCAAAACTCTGTTTCAATTTTAAAAAAAAAAAATTTTTTTTTTTTTTTAAAGAGCTGGCGTTGTAGCTCACATGTGAAGGCACCAAGGTAAAACGAAAAGACTTCCATAGCCAATTTATTACCAAGTACTTCCAAGGGGTGCACAGAGAGACTAACAGATACACACGTCCTGTGCCTGCAGAAACTTCAGAACTGCCATAGCCATAAGAAGCTGTGGATTCGCATCCACATTCAAACTCAGCATACTCCTCTTCACTGTAGCTCTCAGATAATGAAGCTTAAGGAGGAGATGCTCAAAGGAGTTTGGGTACTTGTCACCAAGAAGTGCTCCTGATCAGTACCCTTTACAGGGCGAGTGAACAAAGGACTCAGTCTAGGGATGTTCAGATTCATTTCTCAGTTCCAGGCCTGAAGGTCTTTTGCAAATGTTTTCTCTCCTCGTCCAACAAAGGCTCAGACTACTGAAGTAGTCTGAGTTACTGGGACAATTTAGTTTTTACATTTAAAATTGATTCTGAAGTTTCCAAACTCATCTTTCTTCTCTTTATAGGTACTATAACTTTCTATTGGATTTCTCATTTTCTCAAGTGTTTGTCAAAGTATTAAGATAATCAAATAGCTATCATAAGTCATAAACCATTACTTATTAAATCTTTAAAGTCTCTTTTGAAAAAGTCCAACACTCATTTATGATAAAAACTCACAGAAAATTGAACAGAAGGTCTTGTCTCAATCTGATAAAAGCTATCTATGGCAAACCCAGCCAATATCATTCTAAATGGACAAAAACTTAGTTTCACTCTAAAATCAGAAATAAGACAAGGACGTCCACTATCACCACTCTTATTCAATATAGTTCTGGAAACATTAACCAGAGCAATTAGACAAGAGAAAGAAATAAAGAGAATAAAGATAGGAAAGAAAAATATTAAATTATCATTATTTGTGAATGATATGATACTTTACATAGAAGACCCCAAAAACTACACCAAAATACTCCTAAAATTCATAAACAAATTTGGCAGCATAGCAGGATAAAAATCAACACTCAAAAATCAGTATCATTCCTGTATACAAACAATAGCTCACTTAGAAATTAGGAAACCCACACCTTTCACAACAAAAATGAAATACTGTAGAATCAGTAGAATGAAGGAAGTAAAAGACCTTTACACGGAAAACTGCATTAGTCTGAAAAAGGAAATCAAAGACATGAGAAAAATGGAAATATAGTTCCTGTTCTTGGATACACAGAACCAAGACAGTAAAAACAACCATACTTCCAAACCTGGTTAGCAGATTTAACGCAATTCCAAATCAAAAGAGCATATCTCACAGAACTAGAGAAAAAAATCTTAAAATTCATTTGGAACCAGAAGAAAATGCTATTCTAGTTGACAAAGGCAAGCCCAGAGTGGAAGTGGGAATCATAATCCCTAATTTAAAACTGTACTACATATGGAGTGCAAGCATGATGTGTATATTTAATGTACCAATAAAGATAATTAAAAAAAAAATTGTAATACAAAGCCACAGAGATAAAAACAGCATGGTACTAGAGAAAATAAACAAACAAACAAGCAAACAAATCAGAGGATCAATGGAACAGAACAGAAGATATGGAAACAACTCCAAGCCCACTTAGTTGCCTGATCTTTGATAAAAGGGGCCAACAGCTACACTGGAAGAAACATCCACTTTAATAAATGGGGCTGAAAAACTGGCTTTCCACATGCCAAAGACAAAACCTAGGGCCACCACACACTAAATTAAAATCAAAATAGATTAAAGACCTAAATATTAAAACAGAAACACTTAATCTGGTAGACCTATTAGTAGAACTTTTGATGACATAGGTGTAAGCAGATTTTATGACTGCACAGGAAGTATCACAATAAACAAACAACCAAGATCATATTAAAAAATTTTTGTACAACAAAAATCCACCAACTACCAGGCCTGTAATCACAGCATTCAGGAGGCTGAGGTAGGAGTGTAGGGACCTAAGTTAAGAGACTAGCCTGGACTACACAGGGTTCAAGGTCAGTGTGAACTACACGGCGAGTCTGTCTCAAAAAATGAAAAAAAAAAAAACATTAACCACCAACAAAGGAGAGACAACTCATAGTAGGAGAAATAATTTTTATCAACTATTCATCAAACATAGATCTAACATCTAGAACATATAAAGAACTAAAAAAAAAGCAGACCCTCTCAAATTTTAAAAACCCAATCCAAAAATGGACATCAGAAATTAAATGCTTCTCAGATGAGTACATACAAGCAGGAAGTAAATATATAAAAAATGGTTAACATCATCAACATCAGACTGGTCAATGAGAAATATAAAGTAGCATAACACTGAGATTCCATCTCACTCCAGAAAAAATGGCTATCATTAAGAAATCAACCAAAAACAAATGTTTGTGGGACTATGGGGAAAAGGAAACCTTCTCCACTGTTAGTGGGAGTGTAAACCGATGCAACCACTGTAGAAATCATTGTAGGGATCCCTCAAAAACTAAAACTAGTTTGACCCAGTAATTCCCCTTCTAGGTTTCCTACCATAAGAGTTAAAAACATACCACAGTGATATATGAACACCTATGTTTACAGCAGCACATTTTTGTTTTTCTTCTTTTGAGAAAGAGTCTTGCTATGTAGTTCTGGCTGGCCCAGGATGGCTTTGAACTCATGATTATATTTCTGCGTCAGCTTTCCTGAATGCTGGTTTAACAGCACAGCTTGTAATGATTAAATCTTGGAAATAGCCTAGATGCCCATGGATGGATAGACAGCTGAACAAATGTAGTTTTTACATACAATGAAGCACTATAGTGCCACAACGGATAAACAAGAACTTTTTTTTTAGACAGTCTCGCTTTGTAGTTCAGGCTGGCCCTGAGCTCAATCCTCCTGCCTCCGCCTCCTAAGGGCTGGGATTATAGGTGTGAGCTACCACACCCGGTACTGTGGTATGTGGTTCTGATTGCTGGTGGGTGTGAGTCTCCACGCCCGGCATTGTTTTATGGGGTTACCGGATCGAACCTAGGCCCCTTTGCACTTGCAAGACAGGCGCTGGAACCAATGAACTAAATCCCTGGCCCACACAACAAGAACGTTTTTTTTGGTAAATGGATGCACCTAATTCTAAGTGAAATACATCAGATACATGTTTAAATATCACATTTTTTCTCTTGTGTGAGTTCAAAGGGTAAATAAGGACCAAAATGGATGGGAGTAGGAAGAAAATGTTCAAATGGGAAGGGGAACTAAAGAGGGAAACGGAGGAAAAGGAAGAAGGGAACAGAAATTTAAAAACAAGAATGGAAAGAAAATAACAGAAACAAAGTTTTGTATGGAAAGGGAAAGAAGGATTGAAGGGGAAGGGGAGGGGAATGGAGGAAAACAAATAAAGATATCTTATATACAGATACAAATTCTCTATGTTGACTGTGATCATTTTGTATGTCAAAAATGTACCAATAAAATTCTTCTTGAAGTCTCATTTTAGCAATCTGCAATGTAAAATCCAACTGGGTCCTGATTTTCTTTTTCTTTCTGAAATACAAGGAACCATTAGGAAGTGCTAAAGAAAGCCAAGCAGGGGGAAGAAAAGGAGGGGGCCTTCAGAGGACAAGCAGCTGCCCTGCCCTCTGGGCTAAAAAATGGGCTTCCAACCCTCACAAACAGCCATCCAGCCGCATCGCCCAACCATCCCAAGTGGTCTCTGGTAAGGGGATCCAAGACAGACATCACAGTGGGTGGCCGTGGGGAGAGGGCATCCCAGTGGTGGCTTGTGAAGCTACCAACACACATGAAGGGTTTTCCAGGTCAGATCGAATGACTATTTGCTCAGCCAGGGTCATAGAAAAACAGGAAATCTACCAGCACCACTGCCTGTTAGTGCTCACAGCTCCTGCTATGAGAGCTGCTGCAGGGCATGTGTCATTAGGTCAGGCCACAGGATGCATGCTGTGGTACTAGGCAGGACTCAAAACCCAGAAATGCTCATGGCTACTCACTCTCCTCAGAGAAGAGTCAAGCACAGGAGTGTGGGTGGCTGTGCCATCTGTCTAAACACTTCAATGCCTACAACCTAAACACAAAAGCTGAAGGTAAAAGAACTGCCTGGTAAGTCTCAGAATTTTTTCTCCAGTATATAAAAAGAAAAAGTTAACAATTATCTTCACTGTAGGTCACTAGGGGGCACTGAAAACAGCTCCCGAGAAATGAAAACTGGGAGAAAAAATAAAAATTGCTCACTGGTTGCAGAGCACGGAGCCCTCTGCCATTGCTTCTCCTCAAATGCACAGACATATGCACCACCACCTGCAGCAGCCCAGGCAGTGGCCCCTAGAAAGACTGCCACCTCCTAATCCTGGAATCTGTAACTGACTTTACACGAAAAAGTCTCTGCAGATATACGAAGGATAATTAAGATAAAATCGTTCTGGAGTCCTCAGGTCAGCTCAAGTCCAGTGAAAAGCGTCCTGATACGTAACAACCGAGTCGACTACACAGGTAAAAAGAGCACATAAGCTCAGCACAGAGACTGGCCAGGGAACTCAAGAACCAGGGAAGGTGAGAGAGAACCCTCTCCTAAGGTTACAGGAGCAACAGGGCCCTGAACCCTGACGTGTCCTGCTTCCTGCTGTCTGGTCTCTAGTCTGTTTTAGGGCATCAAATTTGTGCTGATTTGCTATGGAAGCTACAGGAAAGGGATACTCTGTCCACCAGGGAGAGAAAGCTGGGGAGGGGAGGAGGTGAGGGAGGGAGAAGGAGAAAGTAGAGGGGGGGAGGGGGGAGAGAGGGAGGAGGAACAGTAAAAAGCTAAATGTTCATAAAATATTTACATTTAGTTTATTTGCCTAACAAATCTCCAATAGACAACACATTTTGGATGTAGAGGAAAAAATGTGTCACCTACTTGAATACTGTATCAGTATGTGTACATCTGCCCATTTACAAAGTGGCACATGGCTGTCCAAAGCCAACACCATCACAGTCGGGCAGGGAGAGCTCTGTCCTGCCCACTGCATCTACATCAGTGCTGGACTGTGTCGCGCACAATGGTCCCCCACCGTGGAGTGGGCTAGATGTCCTGAGTCCAGCTATTTACTTCCTGTAAGTTCTGGGCTCTGTAAAATTAGACTGACCAAATGCAGAAACACACCTGCTTGGACAAGAAAGGCGTGGAGACAAGTGCTTCAAGGGAGAAGAGGGCGGGAAAGGAAAGGGACGTGTTCTCCTAGCTATGTTTCTGTCCCTTTCACCACCTGCACACTGCTTCCTACCTGACAGATTCCCCACTGAGTGCAGCCCTGGAGAATCTACCGATTTCCAAGTTACTAACTATAAAACACTCTCCAAAAAAAGTGAAAAGTAAGGCCGCAGGTATAGCACAGTGACACAGAACAAGTGGAAGGCCCTAGATTTGATCACCAATGCCAAGGTGGTGGGGGATAAGAAAAAAGGGAGGAAAAAACACTAAACAGTTTTGATGCCACGGGGATCTCCCTTGGCACAGGCCGGTAGTCCTTACTTCTCAGGAGGCTGAGACAGGATGGATCACTTGGGCCTACAAGTTCAAGTCCAGCCCTGGAAACACTGTGAGATTCCACATCAAAAACAACAAAAGGTGAAAAACACTCATGTACAATTTAAAAGATAGCACAATCGCTCTTGCCAATTAAAGAAAAAATATTTTCCTGTACTCTTGCACCTCCAGTGATACACAAACAACACCCTAGAGCTGGACCTCCAGAACTCACACCTGCTGTGTTTGCTCACAAAGGGAGAAAACAAAAGCAAAGGCCTTTGAGGGGCCCTCAGTACCGCAGTGCTAGCCAGGGCAGACTGGCTGTCTCCAAGGACGCTCGGTAATGCACCCTTACAGCCCTGCCCACATCACAGAGCAGCCACCACAATGCAGACCCACCCAGGCGCAGGGGTCTCGTGGCTAGCTTCGAGAGGTAGCTCCCCTATCTGTTCCTAATCCGTATTAGGTGGATTAGCTCCCCTAATCCTACCTAATCCATATTAGCTCCCCTACCTTGTTCCTTTTCTAGAATCTGTAATGGGACTTTACTCGTGTAAGGTTGCCCAGAGCTCTCCTGTCCAAACCACACCTACCAGACAGGAGTCATCCTTCCAGATGTGTGAACTGTAACATTTAGTACAGAAAGGGACAGGCAGGACACCAGTTTCCACCCCAGGCTGCTGTGGTGGCTGAGGCTCACACAGAAGTAGAACTTCTAGCTTGTCCCTTCACTTACCTCGGGTAGTATATCCTCCAACGACATAAATCTTCCCCTCACATTCACATGCAGAGAATTCAGCAAGAGGGTTTGGTAATGGTGCCACAAAACTCCATGAATCCTGCTCGGGATTGTAACACTCAACATTAGAAACAGCCTGCCCTCCGACGGCGTAGAGCTTGGGATTAACAGCCACGAGTTTAAAGTTGGACCTGAAAGACAGACACGAGTGAGTTCTGATCAGAACGAGAGCAAAGGCAGCACGAACAACTAAAGCAGTGCATAGGCTCTGTTGACAGTAAAAAACATCAGCTCTCTGCCACACGGTCATGCAGCTGGGGACAGAGGAATGGCATGATGACCTCTCCAGGACTGGACCGCTCTTGCCCTCAGATATCCACAGGAAAGCCCCACCTTCTCCACACAATAGCAGCTGTAGACAAGCCATTCAATACAATAAGAATCGCATTCTGTTCTAGGCCAGGCACCAAAGATACACTGTGAAGACCAAATTCACACAGATGGCTTCTGGATCCACAACTGTGCACTCATGGACTGAAAGTATGCAGGGGGGGGTCACCTGCATCTGTAATACACATGCGCAGACTTTTCCCTTTCACTGCTCCCTTTAAAATATAGTATAACTATTTACATATTTCTTTTGTATAATAAAAACTAGAAATTATTTAATGTACACAGGAAAATGTGCATAAGTTACAGGCAAATAATGTGCCCTTTACGAAAAGGATCTGAGCATCCATGGGTTTCTGTATGGTGTTTCTCTGCTTGTTCTAGAACAAAGTCTTTCTGTGTGCTCCAGGCTCCCCTTAAATTTGGAATCTTCCTGCCTCAGCCTTCAAATGTTGGGATTACAGCTTGTATTACCACAGCCATGATTCATGATTTCAATATTCACCCTGAACTCTGGAACAATTCCCCATGCATATTTTCTCTCCAAGGAGGAGCAAGTTACAAGATAGAAAAGTTCCAGCCCCACTCCCTCCCATCACGATTCCCTCACCTACTGGAGAGACTCACTCCAGGTGCTCGTCCAACATCTACATGACACCTACACGGTCAAGCAGAGGCAAAGAGTGATGCCACTAGAATGCCTGTGAGAGCTGCTAACCCTCCCTCCACCACAGCAATTAGAGACTGCCTCATAAAATGTAAGACGGGAGACACACCATGCAACTAATTAGAAATGCTCTGGTCCAATATTCTGAGGTATTTATGAATAGGAAGAAATATCTCTAACAATAAATGCACACCAATCACAATGTTAAATAAACAAGAAGAAAAGCATTGGATTTAAGTCCCACATTCTATAAGGAAGTAAATATGGCACATCAGCTTCAGATACAAGTCAAGTCCCAGTAGTTTTGCACTGAAAAGTAAGACAAAGTTAATCTGCTTCAATTTAGCATCCTTTGAAAGCAGGGTATAGACACACTAGGAGTGTTAGGTCAGTCAGCTGTGATATATGCAACACTCACAAGTTTGCAGGAGTCTTCAGCAGCAGCAGCAGCAAAAAACCCAAGCACAAATCAGGAGGCCCTGCTCAAGTCTCAGCTCGGCTGATAATCAAGTCTCGGGCCCAGTCACTTGGAAAGTCTCTATCTCTCAATTCAGATAAGATCTGTTGCAAGGTGGCCCCAGTGGTTACATCAGTTTATCAGAAAGCACCACCCACAGATGAGATATCTTCATTATGAATTTTTTTGCTTTCTATTGCACAAATTAAAGATAGACCAAGCGAACTTCACATGGCCACACATAACTAGTAACAGTTTCTTCAAAAATAGCACTATTCTGGAGGCAACCTATAATAACAAAATAAAAATGGTGTCAGGGGACAGATTAAGAAGCAGCAGTGAGGGCCGGGGAGTTAGCTCAGTGGTTCCGGTGCCTGTCTTACAAGCGCAAAGGCCGGGGTTCGATTCCCCGGCAACCACATAACAATACTGGGTGTGGAGACTCACGCCCAGCAGCAACCAGTACCACATACCACAGTGCCGGGCGTGGTGGCTCACGCTTGTCATCCCAGCACTCGGGAGGCAGAGGCAGGAGGATTGTGATGTGTGTGAGTTTGAGGCTGAGCTCAGGGCCAGCCTAAACCACAAAAAGTGAGACCCTGTCTCAAAAAACCTAAAAAAAAAAAAAAAAGTTAAAAAAAAAAGAAGCAGCAGTGAACAATAGCCTAAGCCTGATCTCCTGATAGGTGTGCACCGAACACTGATGCACTATAGGATAGAAAACACACAGTCAGTCTGCCATAATAACACACAATTCAGCAGTTTGCTGTGCTAATAAATGTCTGGAAGCCAATGGACATCATGGTGTGGGAGAACGCCCTAATGATTATGTCCAAAGCAGCTGTGAGCAGTGCAGGCTGGGGAGAGTGAGCCCCTATAACTGGCTCGCTCATAGAAATGAGTCTGACCTACCTGCATGTAGAGGTCGAAGTGACTCACACTCCAATTCCACTCCTAAAATTACAACCTTCTTTACTAAAAACACCAGGCTTATTGTATTGATATATGGTTTTGTCTGTATATTTTGTCTGCTCTGTTCCTCATTCAAAATTGCTTTGTTTCTTCCTTCACAAGCCTTGTCTGCATCCACAACATATCCCTTAGCAACTCCACGTGGCACCTTCACCTCAGCCTCACTATGATGTCACCAATCAGCGACAGCTCTGGGTGTCAGGCAGAGAGGAGAGAGAGAGGGCACCATGTGGGTGCTGACTGCTCAAGCCCTGCTCACAAGGGCTCCCAGTACCCGTCTCTTCAACTCTCTCTCTGAGCTTGTCCCCTCATCTTGCGCCACAGCTCCAAGCAGTAGACTGGGTTCTACTTCAGGGCTCTCCAACAACTCTGAGCACCTCTTGTAATTGCAGAGGCCGAGATGTCTTGAGAAGTTCAGTGTAATATTTGCACAATGGGCCAGGGATTTAGCTCAGTGGTTCCAGTACCTGCCTGGCAAGCCCAAGGACCCGGTTCCTTTGGTAACCACATGTGACACCACTGGGCAAGGAGACTCACGCCCACCACATACCACAGTGCCGGGCGTGGTGGCTCACGCCTGTAATCCCAGCACTCTGGAGGCAGAGGCAGGAGGACTGCTGTGAGCTCGAGGCTGAGCTCACAGCCAGCCTGAACTACAAAGTGAGACCCTGTCTCAAAAAAGGAAAAAAAAAAAAAAAATATATATATATATATATATATACACACAAGTTTTCCTGGTATGTATGTTTTTTGGTGGACTCCATATACTAGAGCTGGCCATGGTAGTGCATGCCTATAGTCTCAGGTACTCAGGAGGCTGAGGCAGAGGGATGGCAAGTTTGAGACCAGCTTGAGCAACTCAGCTAGACCTTATCTCAAAATAAACACATTATTTTCAAGTACTAAGGATACAAGGCTCCATGGCAGACACTTGCCAAACACACTGGAGGTCCTGGGTCCAACCCCTAGTACCACAAAAAAGATAAGGAAAATATATTAGTAATAACCACATACTTAAAAGTTAAGTTCTTTAAAGGTGCCTATGATACTTGTGTTTCAATGTGTTTTTAGTTTTGTTCTGCTCCCAAATCAGAAACTGAACAGAGTGCCCTTCACTGAGAGCCTCCCACGTCCATTAAACTCAGCCAGGCATTGCATCTTTGCACGCCAACATCTGGGTGGCAAGTTACCGGGGGGTCCCCGATTCGTGCTGCTTGCCTTCGCCGCTGCCAATGGTCCTTAAAACCCACATGGTGCCCTCTCTCTCTCTCTCTGCAAATTTGGGAACCAAAGGAAATAACGCTTGTAAATAGGCTCTACGCTCTGGAAACCCTCAGTTTACTTCTGCTCTCCAAAAGTACACAGATAGTAAATTTTCTAAGATCAAAAGTTTCTACTGTTCACTCAGCATAATCACTATCCTACACAAATAGGTAAGGAACTTCTTTTCACACCTTAATAGGCAGTAGTTAAGGGTAAACAATCCACTTCTCCAACATGTTCAAATTCACTTGAATAAAAGGCATTTGTTAAACCTGCATTTGTTTTGAGATAAAACTGTCACTTAAAAAAAGACCAATTACTGAAGAGGTGCGCTGTTTGGGTTCTAACTTCAGGCTTGCCCAGGGAAATCTCAGCTCCACCTCAACAGTTAAGTGACTTTGGACAAATGCCTGAATGTACATCTGTGCCACCTGTAAAGTGGAAATAACAAAAGCACTGTTTGAGGAATTCAGGACAATACTTGTAGAAAGAAGGCCCCACCCACTGGACCACAGGCTTTTCTGGGCCCTCTAAGCCTAAGTTTCTTCACCTTGCAAAGGCCAATTTCTCATGTGTCAGGGGCAGAAGTCTATGATGTACACAGGCGCTCCACATGAAAGGCTACTCTCACTGCTCTGCGCCTCATTTCCAGCTTTCTGAAAATAACTCCTCCCCTTCTCACTTCCCTAGCGGTAAAGGTATGCACTGGAGCTATCACTTTTAGAAATGATCAGTTGTATAGCATATGATCCCAGACATGATATTCCAGATGGTAAAATGGATTTTAAAATAGTTTGTCACAGCCCTACACTCAATTCATTTGCAAGAAGGAGAGCTACAAGCAATAAAAATATAGCTATGAAAGCACTTTAATTTCCACTTCATTTACAAGAATTAAAAAGCTCAGTCAGACAAAAGAAAGAAATAAAAGGCATATGAACAGAAAGAAACAACTTAAAACTATCTTTATTGATAGATAACACGATCTTTTACACAGAAGACCAATCCAAAAAGCTACCAACTGGAAAACTATTCCAACTAATAAATCCAGCAGTGGTAGGATATAAAATTAAAACAAAGGGCCAGGGATTTAGCTCAGTGGTTCTGGCACCTGTCTCGCAAGTGCAAGGACCTGGGTTCAATCCCCGGTAACCACATATAATACTGGGCATGGAGACTCACCCCAGCAGCAATCAGTACCACATACCACAGTGCCGGGAGTGGTGGCTCACGTCTGTAATCCCAGCACTCGGGAGGCAGAGGCAGGAGGATTGCTGAGTTCAAGGCTGAGTTCAGGACCAGCCTCAACTACAAAGTGAGACCCTGTCTCAAAAAGAAAAATTGTTAAAACTCTTGAAAACATAATCATAGGCAAGGACTATCTGAACAGAACTTCAATTGCACAAGAAATAATACAAGGATCAACAAACAGAACAATCAAATGCAAAAGCTTCTGCACAACCAAGAAAAGAAACAACCAAGATAGTGAAGAGACAACTTACAAAATGAGAAAAAAAAATTTTGTCATCTATTCCTCAGAGGACTAATATCTAGAATATAAAGAAAAAAATCAGATCTCCCTAAATAAAAGACCCAATCAAAAAATGAGCAACATAAAATGAAAAAACATTTCTCAGAAGTATGAATGGCCAACAGGTATGTGAAAATATGCTTGGTACCTTTGCTCATTACAGAAATGCAAATCAAACACCGAGATTTCATCTTACTCCATAAAGAATAGCTACCATCAAGAACTCAAAAACACATGCTGATGAGATTTTGGGGAAATGGGAACCCCTTTTCTGTTGACAAGAAAGTAACCTAGTACAACCACTGTGGAAATTAGTGTGGATGGTCCTCAAAACATGGAAATTTCATTTGTCCCAGCTCTATCTCTTCTAGGTATCTTCCTAAAAGAAATATTGTAAAATCCTCATATTACAGAATCACATGAATACTCAGGTTTATAGCAGCAAAATTTATAATCATCAAATTATGGAAGTGGCGCACACGCACACACACACTGTTCAGCCATAAAAATGAATACAATCTGTTGTGAAAGGGATCTTGAGACCATAATACTAAGAGACAAAAAGTTTAAATATCAAATGTTTTCTTATATGAAAAATATAAAGCTGTGCATGGTGGAGCAGGCCAGTAGTCCCAGCACTCAGGAGGCTGAAGCAGGAGGATCACTGCAACTTTGAGGCTACATTTAAAGCACTGCAAAAAACGAGGAGGTAGACTTCTGTGAAAAGGGGAAGAGGATGGGGAGGGGGAGTAAAATTGATACTATGTATCAACTCCTCGAGATGAATTTAATTATTATGTAAATTATTATTATTATTATGAAAACATAAAAAATGTAGGAAAGGAAAAGAGCACAAGAAGCTTTTTAGGGAAGGGTATAGCTAGCTAAATGAAGAGCAACTGCTTAGCACGCCAAAGGTAAAGTTCACGACCCAGCACCAAAAACATAAAAAGTTCTTTATGTCCTTGGAAGCTAAGTGACATGAAATATTAAGTATCAGTGCAGAGGTATCAATGATTAATAGCTATATAAGCACAGGGAAGTGAGAACTGCTTAGCGTTTAATTCTGTGATAATGTGTAAGTCCATTAAACTCACTGGGTCTGTTTTTCTCTCTAGGGTCAATAATTTAAGACCCATCCCACAGAGATGCTATGAATACGATATAAGAAGTAACTATACAGCAGTAAAAACACCTGACCCTGATTGAAGCTTAGAAGTAAATCACCATGGTAATTTGACAGTTTTCCACAATTAAGAGAAGAAGTTCAACCTGTGCTACAACAGTTCCCCATTCTCACAAGGGATGATGACACAGATGTGCACCATCCTGCGGTCTCTTCTTTCCCTTCCTCTGCCTGCCTCGTGTATGCAACAGGGTGTAGGGAGGGGAGGAGCAGGAAGTCAGAAACAGAAGTACCACCACTTTCAAAAGCAAAACCATTTTGTTGCCCAAAATTAAATTAGAGGAGGGGTGAATGAATACACAGCTGTCTTTCCTTTATGCTATTGCGGGGATACAACATAAAGGGCAAAACACCCTCCATTTGAACTCTGGCTGCTCAACCCATTTGGGACTTCTCCCATTTGGGAGCTATTGTTATTTCCAAATAAATTTTCCTACTCTTAACATCCACTATTCCTTGGATTTCATTTTTTGACTTCAGAGAACACAGACTTGGCCTATCTGACATCTAGCAGGTTGAGAGTTACATACTTTTCCCCTCTATAATTTTGGAGGTCCCACCAAGATTACTCAGGCGGAGGTAAATTGTGGCTTTTGTTTCATGGATTCTGGATTTTGATTCATTTTAGGTGATCAGAAATTTTCATGTTCTCAGTTGCTTATGCCTTGTCTTTTCATGCCTTGTTCTTTGTTAAATGATGGTAAAAATTAAGGTTATGAAGTTTTTTTGAAGACGCTTTATTTTTGCATACTGAGTCCTATATTCTTGCTCTGGGTATGGACTTACGAGTTGCTGAACCTACTTATGTTCCCTGCTTGACTTGTTTGATGATTATAAGATGGCTTGTCATTTTAGATAGCAGTGCTGGGGAAAGGTAACCTTTGTTCTTCACTAGCAGACTTTGACACTAACCAAAGACATGAGTTTTAAAATGCATCATATCTAAGAAATATAAAGCACACAATCTTTATCTGTCTCTAATAGAACTCTAATCATCTGGTTATTCTGCCAGCTAGTTAACAACTCTTACAGCTGCTGCCATTCTCAAAGCTCAGGATAGTTCTCCCCAGCACTTTCTGGTTAATCTCCCAGAAAGCCAGTGGGAATGCTGGCCAGCTAGGCAGCTGGATGCCTTTTTGGAGACAAATCTCTGGTTGCATGGAAACAGTAAAAGCTGAGAAAGCAACTGAGGAGCCACGGCTGGGGCAGCTCCCTGGTAAGTACCCAGAGTTCCTCAGTGGGGAGCCAGCAGAGAAATCTCCTCTTATCTACCCTCAAGTGAGGTGAGAGGTAAAACCCTCAGTGACCCAGGTAACCACCGTTCCAGAGTAACTTGAGATGGCGCTGTCAGAGCCTTCTCTTAAGCTTTCATTAAGAGTTAAGCTGCACATTTGGAGTTTTCTCTCTCTGATGGTAAGACAGAACCCTTTTTGATACATTTATAAGGCCAGAAGTAGATGAAAATAACCCTCCAGATCCACTGAGAAAGTTCTGAAAGGTATCAGGTATCATTTTTGATTAGACTCAAAGTCTGATACACATAAGTGCAATTAAGGACATAATTCCATATTCAGGGACATGTGCATAATGGGCCACAGTTATCTAAGAATGACTTATACTCAGGCACACAAGAATGGCATGGCCAAAGCCACACAATAGATGTCTAGTCTCACCGTGCCTTAGTAAATAGATACAACACCATAACTGCTCTAAACTAAAAACTACCACAGCTGCTTTTTGCTGAAGGAATAAAGACACACAGATCAAAAGCTCTGAAGCTGCAGCTCCAGCTTAGCTTTGCTCTGATGCTGCCCTGACAATGATGGTTGTATCTCTTTTGTTCTCATTAGAAAATTAATTGACCAATTCATGACAAACATACAAACTCCTCTTCAAATGGCTCCTATAGAGGCTCAGCTTAAACCGACAGAAGTTCTGAGCTAAGGGAAAATACCCTAGGATTTTTCCTTTCATTCCAATTCCTTGGGAGTTAGCTTTGGAACTCCTTGGCTTGCTACACCTCCTTCTAAGCAAACTGCACTTCCCTCCAGGAAGTCGGATAAGGCAACTTACAGAAACTACTTGCCTTTAATACAGGAGAACAACTGTCAAAGGAGCAATTTACACTTGTGCCTTACATACGCCGACCAGGATGAATTACAAGTTTTAGTCAGCCTCTCCCTTCTATCGTGTACATGTCAGAGGAAGAACTGGTAAATGTGTTTCCTGTTGTAATCTGCAGCTGCTAGACAAGGCAGACAGTCTTTAATCTATGAGTTTCTTAAATTTATTACAGATACCTGGAGACATATATTTTCAGAGTAGAGTGTTGCCTAGTACTGCTATGGAGGGAAACTGTCTAGGTGACTAAACAGAGAACTCAACATGTCCCAGAGACTTCATCTTTGGGCCCAAGGCTGAGATTTCTTCTGGACTATTACCTATCTCTATCTGTCCCTGGAGAGGCTAGATCTCTTTTGCAAGCTGGCATTTCAAAACTTTTTAATTCAAAGTCACAAACCCCAAGCAATATAGTTGAAGCACATTCAGGTGCTCCAAAAGCAGCCGTTCAGGTCCTTTGATTACTGCTTTTTCTGCTTGGCAACGCAACTGGGCGTGAACCATGGCTTTTGTCTGAGGCACGTTTCACTACAGGTTAGCAAAAACTTTTGTCTTTCTACCCTTGCGATAGCTAGGATTTAGTTCTTGTGCCAAATACACAAGTTGTTCTTTTGTCCCCTCTCTGTCCTTGAAAAATAACAGTTTACAACAGTGTCTTGTCCAAGGCAATTCTCTTTGACCGCTGCTGGATTTCAGGATCAAGTTTCCAGAATGGTGAGTTTCCTCTCCTGGGGGCCCTTCCAGAGTGACACTGACTTTCAGTTATCTCTGAACCATTTTATAAAAACTGGTCTAGATTTTACCTTCTAAATCTCGCAAAATAAATGTACAAGTTTTAATTCAAATTTATCTTCCTTGCAGTTCTTAGGCAGAACCAGAGGTTAACTCCTTCCACTTCCCTCTCCTTTCAAGAATGCTGCTGACCGGTTTTGATGGCACAAGTAAGTTCACGGATAAAACATGTAATATTCTTTGCGAACCCTATGAGTTTAGCAATTCTAAACTGAAACAGGTAATAAAGAACAGGCATGTAGGGAGCCCGGGACGTAGCTCAAGTGATATCGTGCCTACCTTGAAAGCACAAGGGCCAAAGTTCAATCCTTAGTACTACAAAAAAAAAAAATAAATAAATAAATTTTTTTCAAATAAAGAAATGAGCAGGGGATTTAGCTCAGTGCTTCCGGCACCTGTCTTACAAGCGCAAGGACCCGGGTTCGATCCCTGGAAACCATATACCATATCGGGCGTGGAGACTCACACCCAGCAGCAACCAGTACCACATACCACAGTGCCGGGCGTGGTGGCTCACGCCTGTCATCCCAGCACTCGGGAGGCAGAGGCAGGAGGATTGCTGTGATGAGTTTGAGGCTGAGCTCAGGGCCAGCCTGAACTACAAAGCGAGACCCTGTCTCAAAAAAAAAACAATAAAACAAAAAATAAAATAAAATAAAGAAATGGGCCAGGGATTTAGCCCAGTGGTTCCAGTGCCTGTCTTGCCAGCGCAAGGGACCGAGTTCAATCCCCCGGTAACCACATACAATACTGGGCATGGAGACTCACCCCAGCAGCAACCAGTACCACACACCACAGTGCCGGGCGTGGTGGCTCACGCCTGTAATCCCAGCACTTGGGAGGAAGAGGCAGGAAGATTGCTGTGATGTGAGTCTGAGGCTGAGCTCAGGGCCAGCCTTAACTACAAAGCGAGACCCTGTCTCAAAAATTAAAAAATTAAAATAAAAAATAAAAAACATAAAGGATAGGCACAGCTTGAGTCCCTATGATGCTTCTCTTATATCATTTCTCCCCAGAACATCTCACAAGGCTGATATCTCAGAGATATGTTGAAGATCTGAAAAAAGGAAAGCCTACAGCCAAGCATAGTTCAAAGGTCACAGGACCACAAGGACAGGGCCCAGGTACACAGTTAAGAGAGCGACCTCAGTTCTTGCCACTTCTTCATACCTCCTGTTTGCTGCTGCTGGCCCTGGATGAAGTGAAGTGTAAGGGATGCCTTATGTTGGGCACACAGCCAGAGGAACAGACAGGGATACTTTCCTTCCCCAAACACAAAGAAACTGTCACAGGTACACACATCCGCACCAGGGCAGATTGGAGCCTTAGCAAGCCTTCCTCTTTCATTGTTTGGAATACACTCTTAGCTCCAAAGAGCATCAGCTACTCTCCTTCTACACACAAACATGACCTGAGTACCCTCCAGAAAAGGTTAAAAGAACGTTAATATCCTGTCCCTTTAGAGGAGATACATGTTACTATCAAAACAGCAGTTTTGGCTATCAGCCATCACACCACCCTGGCTATCCAAACAACAACAAAAGCCTGTAAAGCTGGCTGTACTAAAAAGATAAACCATCATCCTAGGGACCGTCTTAAAATGATCTTTGCTTTCACAGGCATAAAAGATTTTTATTCCTTCTGATTCTCATTACAAGAGATCTCTATTAATTTAGCTATAAAAAGTTCTGACTAGTCTATAGTTACAAATCTAAAAATTGGAAGCACAAGAACCAAGCATAAGGTTATTGTAATTCAACTTGGCCAAATACGTTTGAGTGCACGTTGGCCTAATAAAAACTGCCTTACATGTACCTGTCTGTTTAATTTAAGACTGGCTACACATCTACAACTATTTTGTTGAGCTCCACAATTTTTTTTCTTTTTGCTCTTTTTGGATTTTGAAAATATATACAGTGGACCTTCAAGTTACAACCAGCCTGACATATGAACAGCCTGGGCTACAACCAAAATTCTAGTTTTAGTTTATGAACAAAGCCTTGAGTGATACCCAAATGCAGCTGCTTTTGCTCCCAGATGGTCTCAGACACAGATCTAACTCTTAAAGAGCTCTACAAGGAACATGACAGCATCCTTTCCTTCTGGGGCTAACTGAGAAATCCTGGGCAGTGTCTCTCTGAGCACAGTGAGATCTGCCCATATACAGGAGAGTCTTTGTACAAGAGTCTGAGCTCTCAGTTGACTGATCATGAAGCCAGCCTTCATTAATGAAATAAGTCAAGGGTCTACTTTATGTCTACAACTTAAATTGGGTTACAAATAAGTGTCATCAGAGTTAATGACATGGTTCCACCCAGGTTGCCAGCTGATCAAAATAATATCAAGACAAGTTTTTTTTTTTTTTGAGACAGGGTCTTGCTTTTGTAGTTCAGGCTGGCCCTGAGCTCAGCCTCAAACTCACGGCACAGCAATCCTCCTGTCTCTGCCTCCCGAGTGCTGGGATTACAGGCGTGAGCCACCACGCCTGGCACGGTGGTATGTGGTAATGACTGCTGCTGGGGTGAGTCTCCACGCCCAGTATTGTTATGTGGTTACCAGGGATCAAACCCGGGCCCTGTGCTTGCAAGACAGGCACTGGAACCACTGAGCTATGCAATGCATATTGTAGTCTGTATAGAGTAGTTTAGCAGTCTTTTACTAGTCAAAAATAATGTGTTATTTTCTGATTCTCACAGGTCATCTGGAAAATTTGTTGATAATTAAATGGGGGGGCAGGGATTTAGCTCAGTGGTTTGGGTATGCCTGCCTTGCAAGCCCAAGGTCCCAAGTTTGAGTTCAATCCCCAGTAACCACATACAACAATGTCAGGTATGATGACTCATGCCCACCAGCAATCAGTACCACATGCCACAGTGCCGGCATGATTGCTTATGCCTGTAATCCCAGCACTCAGGAGGCAGAGGCAAGAGGATTGCTGTGAGTTTGAGGCTCACCTGGGCTACATAGTGAGCTCAGGGCTAGCCTGAACTACAAAAGCGAGACCCTGTCTCAAAAAAAAAAAAAAAATTAAATGGGGACGTCTTAGGCTTGCAGAACCCTCTGTACACGACTCCCCCTGCTAAACAAAGGAGCAGCCTACCTGGAAATATTTATTCCAGTTTATATTCATTAGTGGGACCACTGTTGTGCTTCAATGAGGTTAGAAAGCTACATTGAAAGCTATAAAAGCTGAACAAGAGTCTTTAAATTCTTTAGATAAAATTGTCCTTCAACAATACCAAACTCTCCATCTTCTTACAGCTAAAACTGAAGGGACTTATCACAAGAAATATCAGACTTATAGGTGACCTCAATCAACAGAAAGGTCTAAGAGCCAGCTGGCTACACCTGCTACCCTACTTCTTTAGGAGCAGGGTCTGGATATGGCTTCTGAAACCTGTTTTTCCCTTTTACTGTTCATGCTTTGATTATACATGCTTTAATTTCTTGGAAAACTTGTTCTTGCTAGAAGCTGCCAAACGCCAAGTGATCACACGGCTAGAAACAGTAACAGATGTGCCGGACTCCTTTTACTGGGACTCACTCTACCAACCTTATAAGGGAACCTGTAACTGCTCAACTGCAACATGATTTCTATCTAAGGCCATCAGATTAGCTTTGTGGAAAAGGTCCCTAACTGTGGTCTCCCCTTGCTGACTCTTCTCAGCTCAAAATAGCTCCATGGAAACTATACCCCTTCCCCCCAAACCGCACTGAGGGATACTTCTTGAGAGGGGGTAATATAGACAGCTAAATTAGGTAGAAACAGTACAGGCAGTCAGACAGGACAAGGCCCTTGAGGGCAGATAAAAACACATCAAAACTGGCTGGAGACACATCTGAAGACTAATCACAACGCCCAGATTTACATTCTTCCCTAAAGGATAAATGGAAGCTGAATACTATAGGAACCACCCTTTTGAGCAAATCATTACCTCATTTACGGGTGGGCTACTAAAACTAAAATGACTAAACCTAAAACTAAGTAAGACTAAGACTACAGATTATTGACCAAAGTTAATGATGTCATCTGATGCCCTTCCTACTATCAGGTCAATATTAGCCAAGCAGTTACACTTGTAATTTTATTGGCTGATTATAGTCTTAATCTATGTTGTGCCTACCTAATGATTTTGCCATATAAAACTTGGAGAGTTCACTGGCAATCCATTCAGGACCCCTTTTGTCTCTCAGAAACTATTCCTATTCCCAGAAAAATTTTCTTACTCTTAAAAAATTTATAAATAAAATAAAAATAAACTTTGGCTATGAGGATGAGAGAGAGCTCAACCAACTCCAGGGCCAACCACCAACATTTCACTCCACCAGAGATAGCCCTGGGTGAAGTCTCTCTTAGCTTGTTATATACACACACCAAACACAAAGCCGCCAGCTCTTCTTTCAGAAAACAGGGCAGAGTAATGTCTGAGACCACAGACAACTCTGGAAATGCAAAATACCAATGAACCCAGAGTTGCAACAGTGGCTGTGCCTTTGCTGATTAAAGAAAAGAGGTTCAATTTAAGGTCACACAAGCACCCAAGTGTCAAGAATTACGTCCTGTCTACTCCTACCATCAAAGTTCTGTTCAGACAGGAAGGCTGATTTGCATAAAACTCAAATGGTCACACCTATTCAGTGGACACTTACTTTTTTCTTGGTTATTGTACTTACTACACATGCTTAAGCCATTTACTTTTCCACACTCTGCTTGCTGTCTCTAAAAGGGAAATATGCCTAACACGGTGAAGAGTGAGGGCGGTATGCACGCAAGGCAATGCAGAGGTGTTAAATACGAGCTATTGCTGTTTTCCAGCTACTATAAAGGTAAGAGTTCTGTCAAACACAACCCTCCACAGAGTTACACATCCTGCAAGGCACAGAGGTAATAGAAAACCAAGGACCAGGTTCAAGATAAGCAGCCTGCCCCCCACAGCAACATCTGCAGGTCCAGATATCTCTCCAGACCAGATCTTTTGACCCTTAAGGACAAAATCTCCACTCATCCTGGTACTTCCTCTCCCCTACCCAAACTCCCCTATAAAATTTTCCCTCACCCAAGCCCCAAGGGTCAATGGCTTTGTTGTTCATAACTATCCTGCACCCAGATGGAAATAAAAATTCGCTTGCTGCTTCATTTGTACCTGCTCTGATGGTCTTGGTCGTGCCTCAATTTACCCTAATAAATTCACTGTGAGGATACATTTTAAAAGCATAATTATGGTTTAAATAGGCAAGGTCTGCCAACATTCAGAGATAGGATCTCAACAGGTGACAGGACCATGAAGGTATTAATATCCATTGAGATTATTGGAAGGGGAGGCTGGAAGAGGCAGGTCACTAGAGGATGCAGCTGCGAAAGGAAATTTGTCCCTGGGCCCGATCTTTCCCTCTTGTTCTGCTTCTTGGCCATGACGAGATGAGCAGCTTTCCTCTGCCAGGCCCCTTCCACCGCCATGTTCTACCACGGACCCCACCAACCACAGGCTGAAACTTCAAACTGAATCAAAATAAATCTTTCCTTCTTTGAACTGCGTAGATCAGGTGTTGTCCCAGGAATGACTAACACATGCAGAACATAAAATTATACACCACTTCTATTACAATAACATAAAAATGATATTCTGCAACTTAATAACTCAGGACTTATAAGCACTGAACACCACGTTCTCAGAATATAATGCAACGTACATAACCACTGGACTGAATCGGTCCCTGGCCAAGACAGACACCACAGAGTTTCACTTCTAGATGGAGTTGTGAAACACTAGTGACACACAGGATTCAATAAAGAACCCTTCAGTACAGATAATGTCAGGCCTGAGTGAAAGCACAGAAGTGTTTCATAGCCTCACATGCTCAGTACATAAACATGAGTATTTTTAACTATAAAAGTCACATATATATATATACATATATATATCTTATATATATGTAAATCTTATATATATAACCATCATATGTGTGTGTGTGTATATATATATGTATATATATGTATACATATATATGTATAAAAAAACATACAGGACATATGAAAAATTCAAACTATTAAAATTTCTTCATGTAAAGAAACCACAGGCAGGTGTGATGACACAGGCCTATAAACTCAGCTACTCAAGAGGCTGAGGCAGCAGTGAACATCTGAAGCCAATGTAGACAGCTTAGGAGAACCTGACTTACAATACAATAAGGGCTAGGATGTACTTCAGTGGTAGAATGCTCCAAGGTTTAATTAGTACCAAGAAGAAGAAAAAAAAAAAACTTGATAAATCACAAGGTTTTTATTCGGTATTGCTTTTTTTAATTGCAAAGCTTTATTTCTTTAAAAATGCCCTTTTTACCAACTTAAAATCTGGAGAATTCATTTTTCCCACCCAAAGAGTTCACATATATGTAAAGTATACAAATTTTTCATCTGAAAAGGGCATGTTGAATAAAAGATGATTTCCACAAGTACTTGTCCAACTTCTAAGAGAGAATGAAATCCTCAAGCTGCCCAGAAACGAGCATAAGTAAGAACATTTCATGGTCTACAATTTATTGTTTAATTATTATGCTTAATAAGAATAAGATCTTTTGGGCCAAAATTTTAAAAATTAAAGGACTGGAAATGTAGCTCAGCACTGTAGCACTTGCCACATATGTACTGGCCCTGGGTTCAACCCTGAGTACTGCAAAATGAAAAATCAATGTACTAACAAAAACTCCCACCCACCCTCTACTCAGTGAGATTGCTTGGGACTTCATGTCTGACCCAACGGGGAAAAAGGAGATGAAAAACACTTGCAATATCGCATAGTATACAAGGATTCTGTGTGTCTTATGTGTTTCTAAATCCAAAATAAGTACAAAAAAGTTAATTTTTTAAACTGACAAAGCCCATCTACTTACATGAGAATAACCAAAAAACATGTAAAAAGAATAATCTCTCTTCTATCAGGTAAAATCACATTGATGTTTTTGCCTATTAGCCAGGGAAAGAAAAAAGACGATTGTACTGTATCTCATCTTGACAAGAGTCTAAGGAACTGGCAAGCTCAAACACTAGAAAACAAAGAGAAAATTAGTTTTCTGGTGAGCAATCTGGCAGGATCTACTAAAATTTTATATGTGTATACACTGCTCCAACTACCCAGGCATTCCAAAACTTTAACATACGGGACTAATTCACATTTACCCCCTAACACATACACATATAGCAGGACATTCTATACACAGGTATCTATAGAGGTAAATAAACATTCATGAATATAGGACAGATTCAGTGAATCCTGGTACATCCACAGGCTGGAATGCCACGTAGCCATTAACAAGGTAGAGAGAGTTGCATTTGTCAACAGAGAAAAGCAGATATGTTACAATGTTAAGTGAAATATCAAGTGGCATACTAATTAGCATAACCTAGCAATTTTACAGTAAAAATAAATGTGTATGAAACACATCCTACATATATGACATTCAAATACTATGATTTTCCTCCTAGCAACAACTTCAATTTACAGTAATTACATAATTTACACATGGTTTTATAATACCCATTTACATCTACAGATGCATTTACTTTTTTCCAAACATTTGCTTTTTTTCTAAGCACACAAATATATATAACTTAACTACTTTAAAAAAAAGAGAGAGAAGCCAGATATGGTGGCATACATCTGTAATCCCAGAACTTAGGAGGCTAAGGCAGGAGGATTGCCTTGAGTTCTAGGCCAGCAGGGGTAAACAGTGAGTTCAAAGACAGCCTCAACTGCATAGCAAGTTCAAAAAAAAAAGACCCTGGGAGGTAGCTCAGTGGCACCATACCTGCCTGGAAAGCAGAAGGTCCTAAATTCTCAACACAAACCTTAAAGGCCAAGAGAGTTTAAAATGAAGCATTCCAGGGTTGGGGATTTAGCTCAGTGGTTCCAACATTTGCCTTGCAAATGCAAGGTCCTGAGTCTGAGTTCAATCCCCAGTGACCACATACAACAATGCCAGGCGTGGTGACTCATGCCTGTAATTCCAGCACTCAAGAGGCAGATGCAGGAGGATTGCTGCATGTTAGAGGCTTGCCTGAGCTATACAGTGAGCTCAGGGTCAGTATGGACTACAAAGCAAGATCTTGTCTCAAAACAAAAAAAGAAGTGTTCCAAGCCTTAGATGAAAACAACTTCCAAATAAGACTGACTAACTGGATCCTGCAAAACCACCTTTCAAAACTGACAGAAAAATAAGTGTTCCATGAAAAAGAACATCTTAAGAAATTCATGACATCAAATTCATTTTATGCTCCAAATGAATTTTCATGGCAGGAGGATTGCCATGATGTGAGTTTGAGGCTGAGCACAGGGACAGCCTGAACTACAAAGCGAGACCCTGTCTCAAAAAAAAAAAAAAACATCATCATCATCATCTACAGATAAAAGTAAAGAGGACATGGGCTATATGCAAATACTACAACATCTTATAAAAAGAACTTGGGCACGTATGAGTTTTGATATTTGAGAGCACTTCAAACCAATTTGCTAGACACCTGATACCCAGCATTGGCTGTAGCTAACCAGGCTCAAGTTCTGCACCAGTGATGTTAAGTCTTTGGAAAGACTAAAGCTAGCATTCCCCAAACAAGCCTGATGTAGGAAGACTAAAATGTGCACAGTAGATTCCCTAGTACAGTTAAGACTTTCTTTGCCAGCTCCGAGCGCCCAATTCTTGTTTCACATCTCAGGCAGGGATCACAATGGGGCCTGACAAGAAAACAGCAGACTGGAAGACACCTTTTTTGGTTCACACCGGTTGTCTCCACCACTGAATGGTGGGTCTGTCTATGGCCCTCCCGCCCTGAACACACCCACTCTTGTCTGAATGGTGGGTCTGAAGCACCTGGGGTTCTACTATCTTCCTGTCCTCCCACTTCTTCCTTCCTTCTTGCTGTTGTTTTCCTTTTTGAAACAGGATCTCACAATGTGGTTCAGGCTGGCGTTGAATTCACTATGTGGCCCAAGATGGCCTCAAATTTGCAGCGATCTTCCTGCATCAGCTTCTGTGAATGCTGAGATTCCAGGCATGTACCAGCATGTCCAGCCCCTGCCGTTTTCATACTTGTTTCCTGGCTCCTCGTCCAACTTACCTTCCCACCACCACCCTCAAGTTTCTCCTTTTCCTTTATTCAAGCCACTCAGGTTGGGGAGATGGGAAGCTTCAGGATGAGAAGGGAGAAGGTCGGTGGGGGTGGAAATACACTCAGCCCTTCATATGTGAAGCCTCAGCATCTGTGGATTCAACCAGCCAGGGATGGAAGACATCAGGGAAAAAATTTCTATTGTGCTAAACTTCAACATAGTCATTTTCTTGACATAATTCCCTAAGTACAGTGTAACTACTATTTACATGGGATTTACATTGTACTATATATCATAAATAATCTAGAGAGGGCCAGGGATTTGCCCAGTGGTTCTGGCGCCTGTCTTACAAGCCCAAGAAGCCAGGTTCGATCCCCGGTAACCACATACCATACTGGGTGTGGAGACTCACGCAGCAGTCAGTACCACATACCACAGTGCCGGTGGCTCACGCCTGTTATCCCAGCACTCGGGAGACAGAGGCAGGAGGATTGCGAGTTTGGGGCTGAGCACAGAGCCAGCCTGAACTACAAAGCAAGACTCTGTCTCAAAAAATCATCATCATCATCATCATCATCATCATCATCATCTAGAGATAAAAGTAAAGAGGACATGGGCTATATGCAAATACTACAACATCTTATAAAAAGAACTTGGGCACGTATGAGTTTTGATATTTGAGAGCAACTTCAAACCAATTTCCTGGACACCTGATACCCAGCATTGGCTGTAGCTAACCAGGCTCAAGTTCTGCACCAGTGATGTTAAGTCTTTGGAAAAGAAAAAGCAAACGAGAGGGGGAAAATGGGCCAGATATGGCTGCACATGCCTGTAATCCTAGCTACTCGGGAGTCAGAGGCAGGAAGACGTTCAGGTTAGGGCCAGCCTGAGAGCTGAGTGAGATCCTGTCTCAAGATAAAAAAATAAATAATTGCCGAGGATGTACCTCAGTACAAAAGCCTGAGCTCAATCACCAGCACCACAAGAAAAATGAATAGCAGCAGCCAGTCCTATACAGCATATCAATAACTTCCTAATGATTGTCGGCTGATGGATTATTGGCACAATGTGAAGAGCTTCAAAGTCAATGAAAACAATAATACGCCCCCAAACATCAGTGTCCAGTGTGTCACTATGATCAGGATTAGAAAAAAACAAAGGAAAATAAGAAAACATACGGAGCAGTTTTCTTTTAGAGTACTGTTCTCGGAAACCAGAACTTCTTTGCTCTAAGACAAAGGTAAAGAAAGTGTTTTTACACGAAGGCGTAATATCTGAAAAAAACCATTCAGCTAGGGGACCACGCTGAGGCCCCTTCTTCCTTTCGTGCTCCCAGTTCTCCTCAGTAGGCGCTCTGCTGGCAGGAGGCCAGCAACTCTCCTGCGGATGTCAACCCAGCCTGTCCATTCTTCCCAGGAAACCAAGAGAAAGAGTGCAGGAGCCAGTGAACGACAGGGACGCAGATTCTGCTTGCTCTCTTACCTCTTCTGGTTCATGGAGGCCACCTGAAGCCACTCATTGGTGCTGGGGTTGTAGGAGTGCGCGGCGGAGATCTCCTGGCTGCTGATCCTGTACCCGCCCACGATGAACAGGTAATTGTCCAGGACCGCGGCCCCATAGCCTCTGACGTTCACTAGGTCAGGAGGAAGATTGGTCGCCAGGGGGAACCAGCGCTCCACCGTCTCATCATACCTGAGCATGGACGGGGGCTCCCCTTGGTAAGGATGCGGCGCCAGCGGTCCCCCCAGGAAATCCCCCAGAGCCACGAGGACCGGTGTGCCCGTCAGACGGGCCTCCCTCAACCTCTGCTGCAGGCCGGGGTCCCCCGCAGCCAGGAGCGGAAAGTGGGGCTGGCGTAGCACCTGGTGAAAGTGGGCACCCATGAAGCGCAGGCAGGCCTCCTGCAGGTCAGGCAGCCCGTGCACCTGCGCCAGGCGGTGCAGCTCCAGGCAGTTGCTGAGTCGCACCTGAGACAGCAGCAGTCGCAGCAGCGCCGTGACTTGCAGGAAGGAGGCGGCCTCCACTAGCCCTGACAGTAGGCCCGCCTCGTCCGTGTCCTCTTCGCCGGGCGCCGCGTCCAGCAGCCCGCCCTCGCGCGCCCCGCCAGCGTCGATGAAGTCCAGCACCAGGCGCAGGCCTGGAGCGCTCAGGCCGCGAAGCTGCTGCACCTCCGGGCCGCCGGCCTCTGCGCCCTGCGCTTCGCGCATGCCAGAGCGGTACAGCGCGCGGAAGTAGTCGCTCTGCTCCAGCAGCTTCCTCTTGCTCACCGGGTAGCAGTGGCCCTCCAGGTGGATCTGTACCACCTCCTCAGCCGCCATGACCGCGCCCACATGCGGGGGGTCGCCCCCAGCTCCGGGCGGCCGACTAGGGACCGCGAAGTGACTCTTCCGGCCCTCTCCGCTGGGATGGGCACAGCCCACTTCCGCCCAAAACGCCGCCGCGCAGACGTACTTCCGCTAGGGACCCGGCCGCGCAGCCGTACTTCCGCCCGGGATCCGTACTTCCGCCCGGGATCCGCACTTCCGCCAGCGCTCGCGTAACGCGCTTGCCGTACCTATCTGGTTTTCCCTTGCACACAACCTCAGAGAGGCAATGGAAAAAGAAACTAGCGCAGGTAGAGTCGTAGGGAAGCTCTCATCCAGGGAGCCAAAAGGCTGCAGGGTCTGCGAGCTCAGCGTGCCAGTATCTAGAGCTCCAGACGGCGGGGCGAGGCGCAGAGCCCTGACTTCTCTGTGCTGTAAAACGATGTGGGGGTGGAGGGGATCAGTTCAGCTCGTTAAGAGGATGGATGAACTTTTTAATTTCAAATCACATTTTCTATTAGCCATGTGGAGCAGAACTGGGATCTGACCCTGAGTTTTTTATGTTCTGTTTTTTAAATTTTTTTCTTTCCGTTTTTGTGGGTTATACAGATTATGTTTTATTCTGGATTCATACATGCACCCAACGTTTCTTGCAGCTGTTCAGCAATGGCCTCTCGAGGCAGAGGTCTGGCCCTTTCTGACCCAGTTCCAGGGGCAGCGTCTTCCCTGTAGCCCCTTGCTGTCCCACTGAAGAGTCCAAAGACCTACTGATTCTTCCCATTTTGCTTCCCTGAACTCCGAAATTAGAAGGCTTTCCTATAGCAAATAAAAATAGGAAGGACCTTGTGTTGCTCATAAGATGTGACTATCCTGAAAGAGGATGAAGAATATTTTTTACCTTTGAACGTTATATATAAATCACAGGAGGCCATTATTTAGATTCATGCCGTGTCCCAACATTGTGTCACAATGGAGTCACTCAAGGTAAAGTTCCATGTCGCCAAGCTGAAACTAAAGTGCTTATCTGACCTAAAAATCAAAATTAGAGTAACAGGCAAATTTCCCAGTTTTTTCTGTTTTCTTTTCTCCTCCTCCTCTTCTTCCTCCTCCTTCTCTTTCTTCCATTTTGCAATATCTAACATACGTTCTAGAACTCATTTATAGAAAAGTCTAAGTTTGAGCTGAAAGCAGTGTTGAGTATCAGGCTCACCCATTAACAAAGGAAGGCAACTGATCATTATCTCAGGCTGGCTCCAGGGAAGTCGTAATCCCTTAATCAGTTCTGTGAGCTGACTGTTTCTGCTGGAGACAGTCTCAGTGTGACAGAGGCCCTGTTAGAACCCAAGGTGACCAGAGGGCAGTGGCTGGAGACTCCAGGGTGCTCATCGTCAGCCGAGTGTTCCTGTAACCCTCATATAGCTCACTCTGGAAGGGCAATGAGACATAGGTTATAAATCTAGGCCTAGTCAACCTGGATTGCCAGTTTTTACACACTGTCTAAAGGATTAACACGCCTCCATGTGGAGCAGAACAGGGATCTGACTCTGAGATTTTTATGTTCTACTTCTTAAATTTTTTTTCTTTCTGTTTTTGTGGGTTATACAGATTATGTTTTATTCTGGATTCATACATGCACACAACATACTTTGATCATTTTTACTCTACTACCTCAACTTCTCCCCCATGTCACATTTTTGGGGAGTTTAATATGTGTAAAATATTTCTCTCATAACCATCCCCCCATTTCCAGTTCTTATACTGTGGACCTCGGTTTGGGAACTTAATTCTTTCTACCTTTCAGGTTGCAAACCAAATCAAATATAAACCAAATCAAGTTTCCCCATAAGATCAACACTGACCTGAACTATTGAATTTGACCCTCTATTTTTATCTCTTATTCCGTTCTTGTCTAATAATGCTCTCCTTTCTACTTTCCTATTATTCTTTTAGATTCCACATAACAGGGAAACCATCTGTTATTTGTCAGTTCTGAGTCTAACTTATTCTCAACATGGCGATCTCTAGATCTATCCATTTTCTTACAAATGACAGAATTTCATTCTTATAGCTGAGTAATATAATACTTCATTGTGTAACATACCGTGTCATCCATTCATGGTTCCATGCCTTGGGCACAGTAAACACCAGTATTCAGGTAACCTCGCAGCATGCTGAGTTGGGTTCCTCTGTGCATTCACCAAGGAGTAGTAAGTGCAGCTGGATCTAGGGTTAGCTCTGTTTTCAGTTTTTTGAGGAGCTGCCATACTGATATCAGTAATGGCTGCACTAATTTTCATTCCCACCAGTGGTAGGAAAGATTCCTTTCCCCTGCATCCTCTGTAGCACTTATTGTTTTTTGTCTTCTGGATGATCGTAATTGTGACTGGGGTGATAGGAAATCTTGGTGTACTTTTGATTTGCATTTTCTTTTGTTTGACTTTTAAGATGGGTTCACTGGTCTTGAATCTGCCTCATCCTCCCACGTACTGGGGTTATAAGCGGATGTGCTCCTAGACCCAGTATTTTACAGATTTCTTTTCAGTACTAGGGATTGAACAGTTGCTGGGAGAACCAGTATGAAAGAGCCTTGGACCCAAGATTTAAAGCGCCACCCCCAGGGATGGTGCCGGACTCAGGGGTCACCCTGACGACAGGCTGCTTTACCTCCATCACTGGACACCTGGATCCCTTGCTGCTGCTGTTTCCCAGCCATCACAGCTGAGCTCAGGCTGGCATTTCTTTCAGTCTGTTTTAAAGTCACCGTGAATGCTGTGCACTAGGAGAGCAGTTCAAGCACTGTCCAGTGTTTAGGACATGATTGGGTGCATAGGGCCTGAGTGTCAATCTGACAGTTCTGGGAACTGACCCTACAAGCATTTTGGCCCAAACGAGATAGTAACAGCATCCGAGGACTAGGAGCATCTTTAAAGACTAAGTCATTTTCATAAGTCAACAGTAAGATTTCTGGTGACTTAGAAATGCAGTGTCAAAGCAGTTAAGCTCCTTAATTTAAAAACTGCTGTGGATTAGGTCTAGATGTCCCCAAATCCTCACTTGATCATAGGTGTCTTTTTCAGAGGTGGCTGCATCTAGCATGTGTGATGCTGGAATTAAGGGTTCGTGATGAC
>PVIR01015666.1:0-37862 GCA_004026965.1 Petromus typicus
GAAGAAGAGAAATATTTCTAACAGTTTGATCTTCTAACTCAGGTGCTGCTAATCTAAAGCTTAAGCAAAGTAAGCTTTGCACAACTCACTTACATTTAAAATAAAGCAGTATTTGTCTTTGCAGTGATGAACTAAATTTAGAGTTCTCCCAGCCCACCCCACTTTACCTTGTATACTTTGCCAACATTCAGCCGCATGCCTTTTGTTTGCTTTAAATTGAATTGAGTCTCAGCTCAAAGGGCATGCATTTTTGTTTATGACTAAGAGCTGATCTCTGAAGTTATCAGACATTCCTCACATTCCATATGTCTTAATTTTTAGTGCTTGAAGGATCTGGTGCTCTGCCAGAGGAAAATAGAGGCCAGAGAGCATAAGGAAATACTGCCAAATAAAACCTCTGCATCAATTATAAAAATTCAATCATATGTGTAACTAGCAAAGCAAACTCTGGGTGTGGAATCAAATGGTAGCATATTAATGCTGTTCTTTAGGCTACTGAGGACCATTTCTTAGTTTTCTGATATTTGATTCTTGAAATTCTAACCCAGAAACTTTAAAATATCTATTACTATTTTACTTTGAATGTTTTACTCAGGGTGAGGATGAGGTAGTTTGTAAGAGAAATACATGCAAACACCAAATATCTTGGGAACTTGAGTGTAGTTGATAGGGGTCATTAGTACAGATGTGACTGACAGAAAATAGGTTCATGAACACATGTTGAACAAGTGTCAACTACTGGTCTAGTCACTAATGACTATAGTGATGGACAAAAAAGTTGTGGACAAATAAGAGAAAGATGATATCAACAAGAAGTAAATTGGCTGAAATGATGACAGTAATTACTATAAATAGGCATGTGTATTAGTCCTGTTGAGGTAAAAAGCAACATACAAATCTTAGTGACTTGTACAACAAATATCTATGTCTTCATGTTATATCAAGTACTGTAGAATAAAATAAATAAAATCATATAAATTGCATATGTCAAGTTAGGGAAATTGTGTGATTGGTTCAGATGTTTGGTTTTTAAAAATGTATATTTAAAAATTCAGCTTTGTCTTGGCTAAAGACAATTTATATGTATTTATATATGCATATGCATATAAGATTATAATTGGTTGTTATTTCTCTTTTGGATGAAAGCATTTCTTTAAAACTTTTGGCTTATTTTTTATCATTTTGTTGTTTTGTCTATTGAATAATATTAGAACCTGTAGACTAAATAAGTAACTAATTGTATGACTCCAGTAAGGTCAAGTAAGGCTAAAGACAAGAGTCAAATTAGATTGTAAGGTTAATGTTCATAACACAATCTTGGTAAATTTAATCGAAAATAATTTAATTTACAAAGAAAGTGAAGAAAATGGTAGGATCTGTGGTCAAAAGCTATAAATGTACATTGTATTCTTTTAGTATTCACCAAGATTCAAGATAGGTTAAACAAGGATGCACCACCTTTTTTGGTGCTGGAGATTGAACTTAGGCCTTTGTACAACACTCTACCAAAAACAACATTCCCAGCCCATGTTTCTTCTTCTTAAGTCATTGTATGTAAAATATATGAACAGTCATTGTGTAGCAACTGATGCAATCATGACTTTTATCAAAGTTTTAGAAAGCCTTACCCAGTGTTACCAAAAATAGGCTAACATTTATGAATGCAGGTAGAAAGTTTTTGCAGGTAAACAATTGACTTTGAAATGTCAAACATGCTTTTTTTCCAACATGAGAAGCCACCACTGAATGGAAATAATCTGACTCATTGTACCTTTTCAAAGCTTTCTTTGGAAGTGGTCAGACTTAGTTTAATTTTCTAGGAATCTGGTTAGATGTCTCTATGGTCTTCACATTCAGGAAGGGCTGTACTTAGTTAATTCTCTCTTTTCTATTTCCAGACCCAGGAATATCACTATGAATCAAATGCTATATAATTTCATCTAGGTCAATTCTGTAAAGAACTCTTGGTGAAAGATCTGGCTCTGCTAACTACAACTGTAGCATCAGGAAGTATGTTCATTTCAACTTGGCAGGCATGCAGTCTTAATGTGGCCAAACCATCGTGGTGCATTTATTTGGACAAGATCGACAGAGCTAGCTAACTGAAACCCCAGCAACTTCACATTATGAAATTCACGTTTTTTGACTCTAAATGGTGACAAAAGCCACTTCCCCTGAGTCTTCAAGTCTTAGTTCTGAAAGCTCTGGAGGGATAGTTGTGCCTTTAATCTAGAGAGTCTTGCACATGCTAGTTAGAAATCAATATGTAGGTTGGGGATCTCCAGAATCAGAAATCTCATACTTGGGACCTCAGCCCCATCACTGTGCTTCAGGGCTGCCCACCATCCTTTGTGCAGTGTGACAGGTAGCACTTTCTGAGGTTAACTGTGCAAATCCTCACCTGAGCCAAGTACTTGTCTGTGTCTAACCTTGGGCTTATTCAAGGATGTATGCAGTGCAACATTGTTTGCAATATAGTAAACATACCCATCAATCCTGGGCTACATAGAATGGCAAAATAAACTTTTATTTAAAATTATTAAAAATAAGTAAGCAGCATGAAAAGTCTTGCATTTTGTATTGGTGGATATAAAAAATAAACTGCAGAATGATACATATGATGTATTACTTATGCTAAGGGAGTACTCTTTATTTTCAAGACTCTCTGTAGAGGAAAATCTGGAAGGACACATGGTGCACCTGGAGTCCATATTTTGAGGAGAGGAGTGAGAACTGCCGTAAGAGCTGATGGGCAAAGGGAACTTGGATGTTTCATATATAGCCCTTCAATATTGTATGAGCAAAGTTCTTTCATGCAATTTCCTGATAATTTTTTTACATAAAAGATTCTCAAACTATTTTTAAAAGACCACCAGCTGCTGTGTGGAGAATGGATTATAGAAGAATGAGGATGGAAATGTAGTAGCCAGGTTTAGTCAGTCACGCTGGCAGTACAGCCAAGGGATGCTAGTAGGTTTGGTTAGAGAGTTGATGGTGAAGAGAGAAATTGTGCTGACTGAGGACTTGCCCTGGTGATGGGACTGCAGGACTTTGATGGACTGAATGCAGGGGTGATGGGAATTAAAGTGTCACAGAAGACTGCCTCCTGGATTGTCACTTGAGCATCTGGGTCGATGTTGGTACCATCCTCCAAGGATAGGGTTTTGGGTGGAAGAATGGGGTTAAGGAGAGCAGGGGAGTCCAAATGTCTTTTAGACGGGTTACATTTGATGCAGCTATTTGACATCCCATAAAATTATCAGTTAGATATTTTTTGTGAGTCTTGAGCTCCACAGAAACAGCTCCCTGGAAATCATTAACTCATTGTTTTCTCTAAGAAACATCTGTGGGGTGCTGTTTATTTACCATGCTCTGTGCTTGAGATACACAGATAACAAACACAAAACAAAACAGTAATAACCCAGTGAACTCATCGGTAAACTAAAACATGTAAACAGTGCAAATCATTGAAATATTTCCAAAGATAAAACATAAAATATCACTGACCTCCTGCAGAAGGTGATGTTTTAATTAATATTTTAAGAAATTGAGTCTTAAAAGACAACCGTAAAGGTGGAACTAAGAGAAGTGAAAGGGGGTGGAAAAAGTGGGATGGAGAGATGGTCCACATATAAGGAACTGCACATGTGGAGCATGTTTTTGCTACCTATGCCAGCTGTTTTTCCCTTGACTCTCTTGGGCTCATGATTGGTAGATTTTTTTCACTCATTAGTGTTGTAGGAACCTGTGTTGTAAATGTTTTGTTTCTGAGCTGTGAAATAATATATTTCCACTCTTGCCATCTTGTCTTATGGTTTTCTGTTGTTAATAAAGGTATCTGGTTGAGACTAACTGGTTTTTCTTCCTTCTCTTGTTTGGTATTTATGGAACATTGTGCCACTAACTTGTGATAAATGTGTCAAGAAACCTGGCCCTTGCTACCACGCTTGAAATCTAATTGTTTTTCACTCTTTCAAAACTTAGACTGGGAATGCAAATGTTTACGTGGAAACAACTTAAGTGTTAATAAACTGATGAGTGAGTAACAGAATGTGGTATATCTGTGTAATGTAACACTATTCACCTGTACGAGAGACAGATTCTTGGTATATACATGTTATACCTCAAAAACATGATGAATGAACAAAGACAGAACAAGCCACAAACTATGATTTCATATCAAGAAAATTCTAGAAAAGATCATTCTATGCAGACAGAAAGTAAATTATAAGAGGGCCAGGGATGTAGCTTAGTGGTGCCACACCTGCCTGGCAAGTGCAAGGTCTTGAGTTCAATCCCTTACACACACACACACACACACACACACACACACACACACACACACACACTCACACACAGCTGCCTGAGGTGGTGACAGGACTGAAGAGTATTTATATTGGACTTGAAAGACCTTTTGTGGCTGGTGGAACTGGGCCAAACTACGTGATGGTTGTAAATGCATACATTTACCCAGAATTATGGGGGTTTTTTTGAGTTACATCTATTAGGTTCCATACTTTCCATTGAGTCAGTTTTGTTTTTCATGTGTAACTTTGCTTATATGAAGTTAATTGTGGTATAATTAATTGTGGGGTCTGGCTTATGTCTTTTACTTGGCTATCCAGTCTTCTTGTTACATAAATAATCTTTTGCTCCTTATAAATAAAGTTAGTGGATGAGCAATATCCTTGAAAAAGTATATGCAACCTGAGAAAGAATTTATATCCAAACTTTATTAAAAGTTTCTATGACCAATAAGCACAAACAGCACAATTTAAAAAGACTAGTACACAAAAGAAGAAAATATATATATATGAAGGTTACAGCCTTACTACAGTGGTTACACTTACTAGAAGGTTATACTTACTAAAGTGAACATCCATATGTTAAAATGCTCCAAAATCAAAACTCTTTGAGCTCTGACATGACACCAGAAGTGGAAGATTTCATATGCAAAATTATTGAAGTTATTATGTAAAATTACCTGCAGGCTATGTGTATAAGTTACATGTGAAGCATAAATGAATTTCATGTTTAGATTTGAGTATCATCCTCAGGATATCCTACATAATGCAAGTAGCTTTTTAAAATTCTAACTATTAAATACTGGTGGTCTAAGCATTTCTGATAAGGGAAACTCAACCTGTAGTAATTCATAGATTGCTGTACCCCCAGATAATATCGAGGGGTAGTGCAAAATGCAGATAAAATGTGCATTACTTTTGTTGTGGATAAGAATGTAAATTAGTAAAGCACATGTGGAGGCCTACAGAACTTTTACAAATTAAAAGCTAATATTTTAAAATACATTTCTCTAGGGCTGGGGATTTAGCTCAGTGGTTCCGGCGCCTGTCTTGCAAGTGCACGGACCCGGGTTCGATCCTCGGTAACCACATACAATACTGGCCATGGAGACTCATGCCCAGCAGCAACCAGTACCACATACCACAGTGCTGGGCGTGGTGGCGCATGCCTGGAGTCCAAGCACTCGGAAGGCAGAGGCAGGAGGATTGCTGTGATATGAGGTTGGGGCTGAGCTCAGGGCCAGCCTGAACTACAAAGCGAGACCCTGTCTCAAAAACCCTTAAAAAAAAAATACACTTCTCTAATACAGCATGAGATTTTGTAACTTTAAAAATGTGCATATTTTTAACAACTAAGACTTTATTCTAAAAAATATCGGTACAGCTGCAACTATTTGCCTATATGTTCTCTAAATATTGGTTTCTCTAGAGGTAATTGGAAACTAATGTTTATCAGTAGATAATTAGATAAGTAAACGCTGTAATCTCACTGCATGCAAATACTAAAAAAGATGAGGGAAAGTTAAATGTATACTTGTCGAAAGACTACTGACATAGCGATTTAAGTCATAGATAGTGAGGATGGCATGAAATTGTTTATATGTCTTCTGAAAGTCTATGAGTTTATGGCCTGAATAAAAACCAACATACTGCAATAGTCATGGCTCTATTGGAAAGTGAAAGAGGGACTTTAATAATAATATACTATCCTAGTGTTTTTGTATTTTCATAAATGTACAAAGTATATGCTTTTCAGTTTAAAACTATAGAATATATAGTGCATATTTATATTTATTTTATAGCAAAAATAGTTTTGTAAAATGTGCATTATTATGTACGCGCATATATATGTTTATATATACGTAATATATATATATATATATATATATATATGTTTAAAACATAGTCTGAGATTAAACACATCCTGTTAAGTGGGATTATCCCTCTCCAGTGAAGTTAAAAGGAGTGAAAAACAATCCTCCTGGTCCCACACTTTGATGAAAGAAGAGGTCGCGTGTGGCGTGGGGCTGTCTGTGCAGAGGGCAGTAGGCTGGTGCTGTGACAGAGCCTGCTCTCTGGAGCAGGTACCCAACCATCTCCAATCTGTGATCGCACGGAATTGTTGCCTGTGGTGAGATATGTGCTACAGCCTGAGGAATGAGGCGGCCTTGGTGGATTTTTGTTTGTTTGTTTGGACAATAATCCTTTAAGTCCTTTTCCTTTCTCAAACATTCTTATCTTCTTGGCTGACGTAGCCACTTAAATTTTCAAGTAATTTCTCAAACAAAATGATCCAACAAGCAAACATGTTTTGACTCTTAGAAAAGAGTTCAAGTTGAAGAGCTTGCTTGATCTTGCTCTGTTTTCCTGTGTGGAGTAAAAATACTTTTTTTATTAAACTTATTGAACTAGTGAAACACCTGAGGTAAACTGTTTCTCATTTGTTACTAAGTACTTGTTTTCTGCTAAGCTGTTCATTATGACATGTACCATCCTCTAAATTTAAGAAGTAAAGATAAATTTTAAGAACAAGTATTCTGATGCAACACTAAAGACTTTTCTTCTATTCTAGTTGTCAGATAATGTATTTATGAACCATCATCCTGACTCACGCTTCATCTTGTTACTTGAGTAACTGCTTTTACCACTGCATCTGAATAGATGGAAAAACCTCAAAGAATAATTTACAGTGCCCCGTTGTATAATTATTTTAAAATTTCCGTCCTCTTTCCTAATTGCCAGCTATTCAGTCAACACTGAGTATGCACCAGCGGAGTTTGAGACAGGCGCTGTGCTAGAGAGAGCAGGAACCGCCGGGCCAGGGAGCAGGCACCGCAGTGAGACGCATGTGGAGACGGCCCCGCTCTGGGACGTGAGCAGCTGAGCTGTGCGGGGCAGCAGCGCCGGGAGGCTAGAGGTGGTGGCGTGACCGCAGTGCGCCATGTGCGGGGCGCTTTCCAAAGTGAAACCCACTCATCTGTATAACCAGTATACACTGATAAAGGAGGAGTGGAAAAACAATAGGTTTCCCAGGCTAAATGGGCACGAATATTTTAGAAAATATTGCCAAGTCTTTGTTAAAAGGATTATTTCGAGTTACAGAGTCATCCGCAATGAGTAAAGTAACTGATTTCCTCACATCCTCACTAGACATCAGTCTCTATGATTAAGAAAAAGAAAAATTTGATTCCTTAATAAGCTTATAAATAGGTCTCATTATTGTTTTGTTGGGCATTTCTTTTTATTATTAGTGATGTTGGATCTTTTCCCATGCTCTTATTATTTGATTAGCCCATGTGAAAATGTTTTATTCACTTGGCATCTTGGCTTTGTTATATAGTTGTTACTATTTAAAAAATCAATTTATTGAGCTAAATTTATATACCATAAACTAAATACTTAAAAGTGAACAAATAAATAGTAAATGACATAGTACATTGACAATGTTGTGCAGTCTTCAACCTATACTTATTTCAAACATTCCTATCACTCCACAGTGTCCATTAAACAGTTTGTATTCATCCCCTTTGCTGTTCCCACTTCCATGGATTTATGGAATGAATGTTTCGTATAACGGAATCAGACCATGTGTAACCTTCTATGCCTGGCTTTTGCACTTAGCATACTATTTTTCAGATTCACCCACAGCAAAATGTGTGTGAGTGCTCCATGGCTAAATAATATGTCCATTGCATACATATGCCAACATTTGTTTATCCACTCAATTGCTGATATAAATTTGGGCTATTTCCATCCTTTTAGCTATTGTGAATAATGCTGATATGTAAATACACATACATGTATTTATTCTAGTAGTTATTTATTTAAAAAACAAGTCTGGGAATGGAATTGGGTCATATGATAATTCTATAAGTTTTTAAGGTACTACCAAAGTATTTATATAAAGGAGGAATCATTTAATATTTTCACCAATAGTGTACAATGGACAGGGTTCCCATATCTCCATATCTTTGTCAACACTTGCTTATTTTCAAGTTTTTAAAGTTATTACAGTGTCAGCTGTGGTTTGCACTTCCCTAATGACTATTGATATTGATAGTTCTTGTTGCTATTTTGTGTACAGGTGAGAAAGTGAAGGAAGATAGAAACTCTATAGCTGGTTATCTTATTTTAAAATGAATTACATGTCCTCTGAAGAAATGTTTATCTAAATTAAATGAAGTGACCTGTTCCAAATCCAAGGTTTAGCAAATTGTTTCTTATGTTTAAATATTTTAGTTTTCCTAATAGATATTTCTGAGGTGCAGTCTTTCGCCACCAGATTTTTTTCCAATTTGATATTGTTTTTCATCTTTCCATCACCTACTTGAGTTATTTATGGATATAAATTGTGTACTTTAAGCAGTGATGCTCCAAGTGTGGTCCAGAGACCCCACATATCATCATACCTTGGAATTTGTTAAGAATGGAGATTTTCAGGCCAATCCCAAATCTCCTGAGTTGGAAACTTTAGTGTTAATATCAGCAATCTGTGTTAATGAGCTTTTGAGTCCAACTGGATGTACCCTTAGGACTGAGAACCACTACTCTAAACAGTATCATTGGGCTGATTCTATGTTAAAAAGCTCTAAGATATATAACCCAAACTCTGGCTCTTTTTAGTACAAGATTTTTTTTTTTAGCTTAACTAACCTTCTGTTTAATAAATACATGCATAACTTATAGTTTCACTTAGAAATTGCTGTTCAGGTTGTAAATCATATTTAGGAGGTTTTTTTTAAAAAAAATCTTTGTATGTTTGGTCAAATATTTGGGAAATGCATATCTTTGATAGGTGTCTTTTGTTACTGGACTTTGCTTTTTTCTTCTTCAGAACATCCATTGTGAAGGTTTGTAGAAATGTGTGGCTTTGTACCAAGTATGCAGCCACTGCTGCCCTTAGTATAAAGGTGCACTACAGAGAGGTTTACATTACCTCAGCACATGCTTATTTGACTACAAATACATTTTTCTCCTTATATAAACTGTTTCAATGGAGACAATAATTACACCACTTTGTAGACTTTTATGAGGCTTTCACTTACACATTTACATATATTAAAACATGTATATGTGATAAATACTGGCAAATAATTTATACTTAGTGTAATTAATATACATAAAATTGACTTTTTGGACATAGTTAATGTAAATGTTGCAGTTTTTTAAAGTAGTGTATTTCAGTCCCACAACTACAGTGCAAGCAGTGTACCCTCTCAGATGATACACACAGGTGTAGATGTACACCTACAACCATTGCCATCAAGAGCATTTGCAGGATGAACGACAGTTAGGTGGGAGAAGGGAGGGCTCTGATAGGGCCTCTCGCAGCCCTTAGATCTGACACTTTCAGGTTAGAAATGGGGCAGATGGTAGAGAAGTGATTATCCAAAGAGGAGCTATGAGGTTTGGCTTTTTCTTCCAGTGAGGGTGAGGATTGACTATATTTATAGGTTTTTACAATAGTTATTTTCACTTTATCAAGATAGCAGTGTAATTTGATTTTGTTTGGCACCTGAGTATATTATTTTATGTATATTTTCTAATTCGGATAGGAATTTAGTCCTAAACTTTGATATTGAACAGTTTTATTTACTGATGGAAAATAGAAAAAAGGTATCTTTTCTAAATGCAGAAAATAAAGTATTAAATCGACATAAGTAACACTGCAAAAAAAATCCTTGTATGAAATTTTCAACAATAGAAACTTCTGAATTAGCCACTGAGTTCATAATTACATCTGTACTTGCAGATGTAATCTTAGTCTTATAACAATGGTGGTTAACTGCTTATTATCTACTGACAAATTCATGGGAAAACAGAAATTTTTTTTCAGGTGTAATCAAGTTACTATAACTTTTAAACATAGCATATGTTTTCAAACCTTTATAACTTACTGGACTTCTAAGATAATAAGTATATTTCAGGCTTGGATGTGAAACTTGGCTTTATGATGTCTCGTTTGTCACTTAGACTTATCATTTTCAGATCTCCTCATGCTTCATTTCTTAAAGCTGTGTGTGCCTTGTGACATTGTTGATAAAAGGCAGTAGGGAAAGAGTCCTCCAAGGGAATCATGTGCAGGGTAACCTGGCACCACAGCTTAATCTTTTCAGCTTTATGGAGAGAGTAAAGGAGACATTCTTAGAGACTGTGGGTGTAGACAAGGCTACTTCCTCTGGTGTGATTTCTTGAGATGGTATCTTAATTCCTTTATCAAAAGAAAAACTAGATTTCCTGAGTGGCTTATGATATGAGATGGAATTTGAGCACAATTCTAAGAGGCACGTTCTTTGACTCAGAGTGAGTTCAAATGGACTCCCAGATTATAAAGTAAATATAGCCAGTTGCTGCATTTGGGCACATGGCTTAATGTCTTTGAGATTTTTTCACTTACCTAATGCAGTGAAGCTCACCATTTGCCAGGCACTTTACTGTCCAGTCCTCCTTTAAATTTTACAATCTCTCTGCAGCCCCCTCCCCTTTTGAAGGTAGATTAATGAACCAGGGTTTTAAAGGTAGTAACTTGCTCCAGATAATACAGTGAGTGTGGTACAAAACAAGGATTTGAAACCATTCTCTGGTACTAAATTTCGAATTCTTAACTTCTAGCCCCAACTTTTGGGTGCAGCAGAGTTGCCTGGGGAGCACATGTTGCCGGACCCTAGATTTTCCTATAGCTCTACCTCAGGGCCCCCAAAATGTGCATTTCTGTTGTGCTGGTGCTGGTTCTGAGGACCATGTTTTGAGAACTGCTCCTTAATACTACGCTGCCTTAGTTTCTCTGAGAAGTCAATGGGAGACTTCTGTCTCACTTTTTCATTGCTGAGACAAATGTCCAACACTCATGACTTAAAGGAGGGGTTTATTTTGACTCACACTGTAGAAGTTTCAGTCCTCGTATGGTTGGCGGCATGGTGGAAGGCCCGGCTTGGAGGGAGGGTATCACTAAATGATGGCCAGGACATGCAGTAAGTCGGGAGAGGAGCTGGGAACGGAGATGTGCCCTTCCAGCTCACACCCACAGGAACCTGGCTTTTCTAACAGCCCGCACTGCCCAACACCTAGCAGCTGTACTCCTCTACAGTTCAGTGGCCTTCTAAACACATGAGGCTTTGGGGCCGTTTTAGATCTGAACATAACAACTTCACATGCCACGTTATGTTGACAGTTACTAACATTAAATGTCATGAACTTACCTACTTCTCAAAGTTAATTCTTTTTTATCTTCACATTATCGTTGGAAGTTGTCAGACTGCAGGGAAAGGATGTGGGGGGCAATATTTTCATCACTCATGAGAAGGAAATTGAAGTGGAGAGGTGCTCAGGTAAGAGGTCGCACAACATGTCTGCGGCAAGAGCTATCTGCCTTGTCATGGCTTCCGTCACCTGAGCCATGTCTTTGGAGGCATCTCCAGAACGGAACCTTCTTTTCATTTGTTGATGTTTTGTGTCCTTGGAAGGCTGTTGCAGGACAAGCCAGGACCCTTTTCATGTTACACTTCCAGTGGTCTAGTGGGTAGATGACATACTTTGTTATTCTGATGAATGATGCGATTCTAGAAGTGACCTACATTTCAGGTGTGCTGTAAGACCTCTGACATTCATTAATATGGATAAAAGGGATTCCAAGAGCTTTTGTGTGTAAGAACCAGGCCAATCATGGTAGAATATTAAATTACAAGGCATATTGATTGATGGAGGCCACCCTACAAGAAGGCATTCACTAATTTATAATGTTAACTTGCCATGGCTGCTCCAAGGACCAAGAAAAATGCCAAAATTCAGTGAATATGAGTGAGGGAAAAATAAATCTGTAATTATGCAACCAGTACTTTACTTGCTTAGGAAACTATATAATTTATTGTTAGTTTTAAAGAGTCTTAAATCAGTTTTAGCTAGGTGTGGTGGTACATGCCAATAACCCCAGCACTTAGGCGGCTGAGGCAGGAAGGTTGCTGTGAGTTCCAGGCAAACCTGGGACACATAGAGTTCAAGGCCAGCCTATTTCAAAAAATGAAAAAAGCAACAACAAAGAATTAGTTTTAAAGAAAAAAAATGTTAGAAAGCCTTAAGAGAAAATGTAAGGAAGTTTCAAAAGGTGATATCATGTTGATAATACTTTGTATTTTGTTCCATTAAAATTTTTGAATGACTATTATTTATAAGATACTGATTAAATATAAGTCACTTGTCTTTACTTTCAAGGAAAACTCATAGCAAATCTCAGAGTTAGAGTTTAGTATACTGGAGCACCCAAATCTGAAGTTACTGTTGCTTGATGCATATTCTTATTTTAGGAGTACTAATGTCATTTCTCCGATACCAGATTTGAGTCCTGGACAGTTATTTACTTTTAATGGGACAGCAGTTTGCTGCAAAGCTGGACTGGATTTTAGACCTCCTTACTCACAGCTTTGGGTTCTCTGACTGAATATGGCCTGACTTCTTCATCATAGAATTTTATCTCCAATCTTAAGCTTTGATCTCTCAAAAGGATATAAGGAAGGGCTTGCTCTTTTTAAATATTCCCTTCTGTGTTTTATCCTTTTTCCTTTCATATTTTAAATGCAGTAGGACAAGATCTGGAAACAAGAACAAAATAGAAAAGCAACCTAGATGTTTAATTGGCGGTGGAGATGCTGTATTTCGACATGTGTGGTTTGGGAACAGACAGTCACCATGAATTTGTTCTGCTGTTGCAGGTTGACAAAGCCCCTGTCCTTTGCTGATTGTGTCGGGGATGAGCTGCCGTGGGGATGGGAAGCAGGGTTTGACCCTCAAATTGGGGTCTACTACATCGATCACATCAACAGTAAGTTTCTCTGGAAATGTAATTACACAAAAGGGTGAGCATTTTACAGAATGAATTTACGTATTTTAAAATCTCTATATTCATTTTTTTTTAGGTTTTTTGAGACAGGGTCTCGCCTTTTGTAGTTCAGGCTGGCCCTGAGCTCAGCCTCGAACTCACATCACAGCAATCCTCCTGCCTCTGCCTCCCAAGTGCTGGGATTACCGGCACTGTGGTATGTGGTACTGGTTGCTGCTGGGGTGAGTCTCCACGCCCAGTATTGTTATGTGGTTACCGGGGATCGAACCCCGGGTCCTTGCACTTGCAAGACAGGCGCCGGAACCACTGAGCTATATCCCTGGCCCAAAATCTCTATATTCTTAATCACTAGTATTTACCCCAAATGTTCATTTTGCTGTTTGGATGTGTACGCAGAGTTGGCTCTGTGGAGAGAGAGAGGGAAAGAGGACATCCAGCAATCTGCCTGCTCTTGTGGCTGTCGAGCAGCGAATGAGTTTTCTTCTCTATTGGAGGCCTGGAGGCCCGTGGAGATCAAGGGCCACAGGGTCCCTCTTTCTGGGATCCCTGCACCATCCACTGGAATCTGTCTCTTTTGACCAGAGGAGTTGGTTGGAGGCATAGTGTGGTCTAAAGACAGGCTCATGTGGATTGTGTGCTCTGAGGGAGGACTAGCTTTCATCAGCCTCCCAAAGACAGCCTGACGTAGAAGACACTGAAACCCTTTTGTTTTCTTGTTTCCTGATTTCTTTGTGGTTTGATGGGGAAAATCTCACTTTAACTGGTTTTTAGAATCCATTGTGGAAAGAGTAGGGCAGAAGATTCCTGTGGCCATGAACAAGTTTTAAAAATACATACTTGATATATTTTTGATAGATTTGTGTATATATATATGTTTCTACAGGAATATTTACTTCATTTCAGAATAATTCTTTCACATTTATAGTTTTTTTATGGAATGCAAACAAATTTGTTCCCTATGTCCTTATTTCTCTTAGGTCTGTTATATTAAAAATTTCATAAACTATATATTTTAATGTCTTTCAGAGTATAACTATGAAGAAGTATTTTATGTGATATTCCTTAGTGATGGCTTTCTTCTAAAAACTCCATGAGGAATTCTTTTTTTTTTTTTTTTTTTTTGAGACAGGGCCTCACTCTGTAGTTCAGGCTGTCCCTGAGCTCAGTCTCCAACTCACATCACAGCAATCCTCCTGCCTCTGCCTCCGAGTGCTGGGATTACAGGCATGAGCCACCATGCCTGGTACTGTGGTATGTGGTACTGGTTGCTGCTGGGTGTGAGTCTCCACATCCAGTATTGTTATGTGGTTACCGGGGATCGAACCCGGGTCCTTGCACTTGCAGGACAAGTGCCGAAACAGGAGCCAAATCCCCAACCTATCCATGAGGAATTCTTAATTGTGTGTGCATATTGTTTTTGATTTTTCAGTGCTAGGGACTGAACCCAGGGCCTTGTGAGTGCTAGCATTTATTTTAAAGTTAGCTTGCAATTTTTGTTTTCTAATAAATCTTTCTTGCTGCTGCATTATTATGTATTAGGTCTATTGCTTGTCAGTGGTTAACAACTAAATGGCATAATATATCTGAATGGAAAGGAGCAGTCTTGGTAAAATGAAGTTCATTTTGAGCAGATGTGATTCCTCTTTATGTCAATGCAAATGATTCAAGGAACTATTGAAATGTGTACCTGCTTAACTCTTTTATCTTTACTTTAGATAGAGAAAGTTTAGCTTTCTTTAAAGTGATATTTGGCAAACCAGAAACCCCCCCCCCCTTCCTCTTGCCCGACATGCATTCACTCAGCCTCCCTCCCACCCGGATGAACTGCCTGGTAATACGAATTCACCCGCGGGGCAGACTCTGCTTTTTCCCGTGGAAGTCATTCTTCTGCACGTTATACCCATCCTGCAGATGCCTTTTAGTCAGTTTCTGTCTTGTCCTTCTCTCCCTTTAGGTTTTTTTTAATCAGTTATTTACTGGGTCTAAAATTTTCTCCTACCGTTTATAATAATTATTTTGTCTTAATATATAAACACTGAAATCTATCAAAATGAAGCTAAACAAAAATTATAGGAGAAACAGAACCCTAAATTTGTGCTGAGCCTCACAAAGTCATCTTTCCAGCCCTGTCCCTCCCTACCTGCTCCTCTTCCTCTCTATCTTCAGCTGAGCCATCGTCTGCAGAGTCGCGCGTCCTCCGCGTCCTTGCTGCTTGGCCAGCGCTCCTGCTGGGGTCTTCTGCGGCCTTCTGTACGGCCACAGGCAAACAGTATTGTCCACTCATCTCTCTTGACTTGTCACTCTGGGTTATTTTTTTCCGCTCTTTGCTTTTTTGGGTTTCATGACACCTTCTGCTGGAATTTCTTTTTTCGCTACCTCATGGCTGCTGCCCAGACTTCTCCTGCTCAGCCCTTCTCCACTGAGGCCTCTCATTGAGGTCTCTGTGACGGTCCTCTTGGTTTGCTCTCACACTGCAGATCTCCCCAAATGATGACTTCAACCCCGAGTGATGACCTCACCTGAAGGTTTTACTGCATTCAGGCTGCTGGCTGCCAGCTTTGGTACTTAAGCCTCGATAGTCCCAGATGGACCAATCGATCGCCTGTTCTGCAGCTCCTCCCATTCTGTCCTCATGGGCTGTTTGAGGCCCTGGGGAATTATCCAGCAGCACTTGTGCTTCCTTGGCTTTCTGTCTTTTACTTATTTATGTGGGGTTTTTTTGTTTTGTTTTTTGTTTTTGTTTTTTTGAGACAGGGTCTCGCTTTATGGTTCAGGCTGGCCCTGAGCTCAGCCTCAAACTCACATAACAAAAATCCTCCTGCCTCTGTCTCCCGAGTGCTGGGATTACAGGCATGAGCCACCACGCCTGGTACTGTGGTATGTGGTACTGGTTGCTGCTGGGTGTGAGACTCCACACCCAGTATTTATGTGGTTACCAGGGGATCGAACCCGGGTCCTTGCACTTGCAAGACAGGCGCCAGAACCACTGAACTAAATCCTTGGCCTTATTTATGTTTTTTTACTTTTATTAGTACATGTTTGCAGTCCACAGTGGTTACATTTCTTGTGAGGAGTTGATACATGTACATAATGCATCGTAACTGGCTTCTCTCTTGCCCTTCTCTGCCTCTTCTCGCCCACATACCTCTCTTCATCTCTTGGTCCCTGGCCCTTTTGCAAAAGATCTGTCTTCTTTTTTCCTATTATCTATCTTTTATTTTTCCCTTTATTTATATTTTGGGTTTCTCTTCTAAGAGAAACTATATGACATTGAAGCTTATATATCTGACTTATTTCACTTAACTTATGGTCTTAAATGCATCTGTTTTCCGTGTCTGTTGGCCTAGCGTTAGGGCTCTGCTCAGCCCCCAGGCCCTGCCTTCTGACCTTGTCACACTTTTCAGGGTTGGTCTGTTCTGGAGGCAGCTCTGAGGCGCATCTCCTGGCTCTGCAGGTTTCCACCCCTCTGGTTGAGGTGTCTCAACAGGTAGTTCTGTAATACCAAATACACAGGTGTTTTTTAAAGCATTGTCATTATTCCATTCAAATTGATTTATGTTTTCTTCACTAGACTGAGGTTTTGAGGGGCAGTCCCTGTATGTTTTACTTCTTCATTCTAGGATGCCTAGGATGACAGTACTAATAATTTCTGACAGACAATAATAATAATTTCTTAAATATTAATGGAAGGAAGTGGTTATTATTTAATTCATAGAATAAAACTGATTTTTAAAAGAATTTAAAAACATTTTATGTATAAATTATACCACAGAAAGCACCATTCTAAATATATAAAAACTTGATTATGAGAATGTAAATTTCTAAGTCTACCATTTTGCCTCAGTGCAATAATTGTAACCTAGTGTCTGATGGATTTACTATACCCTAAAATACCCAAATTACCTACAGCAAGTAGTTTACTCCCTGAAAAGGATCCAACCCATTATCTCATTAATCTTCAAGACATTCCTGTGAAGTAGTTTAGGGAACAAATGGCATTATTTTCTCATAACAGCTGGTTCACACATATGTTGTGTTTTGACATTGTATAGTTTCAGCATTATGTTCTCTTTATTTAGATAAAAAATGAAATAAAGGATGTTTGGTTGTTTTATACTATTTTAGTGAAACCCTCTTAAATACTTAGAAGGAAAAGATTTGACCTTGACTGTCATAGGCATTTTAAGCCTTAAGTTTTATATGTTAGCCTTCATCTTCTAGTGAGTATGTGTAGTATTTGGGTGTAGACATTGCTGGGAGGCAGGGAGGTTGCATCTGCCTAGAAAGAAATTATGATTGATTGTTTTTAAAATTTTGATATCATTATAACCAGAAGAAAATCAGTTTTCAGAATTTTACCATAATTTTTTCCTTTATTAATTGGGGTATTATTTACTCTCATGTGACTGCACATATATTTTGTATTTTTAGTGAGTTCTGACAAATGTGTAATCCTTTGTAGCTGCTACCTCAGTTCAGATACAAAATGTTCTCATCACCAGGATGATCTCTAGCCTATCCCTTTCCGGTCATCCCCTCCCTTCTGCTACACACTTTGTGCATATTTCTGTTGCCATGCTTTAGTTTTGCCTACCCCAGAACTTTTGTGAATTTATGCAATACATTTTTTAAAACTATATTACTGATAGGGATATAGGAAATATGTTTAATAAGTTTATTTGATGTAGATTTCATATCCAGGACATATAAAGGGTCCTGAAAAAAATAATATTAAAATGCAAACAACCCATTTTAAAAATAGACAGTAGACATAGATACTTCACAAATGAAGAGATGTCAAGTCATTTATATTCATCTGTGATATTGTTTATACGTTATAATATTCCTTTTTATTGCTGAGTTGTATTCTATAAACAGATCCCAGTTTTTAAAATCTGTTCTCAGTTTCAGTTGTTTTTAGTTTCTGATGTGTGTGTGTGTGTGTGTGTGTGTGTGTGTGTGTATATATATGATATATATATATATGTGTGTGTGTGTGTGTGTGTGTGTGTGTGTACGTGTGTGTAAAAATTGCTACCATGAGCATTTTTATATGTCATTATCTGTCTCACTTTGTAGTTCAGGCTAGTCCTGAACTCAGCCTCAAACTCAGCAATCCTCCTGCCTCTGCCTCCCGAGGGCTGGGATTATAGGTGTGAGTCACCATGCCTAACACTGTGGTATGTGGTACTGATTGCTGGCATGAGTTACCACACTCAGCCTTGTTGTATGTGGTCACCAGGGATGGATCCCAGGCCCTTGCACTTTCAAGACAGGTGCAGGAACCACTGAGCTAAATCCCCAGCCCATGTCATCTCTTTTATTGTTGTAAAATACGTAAAATTCACTGTCTTAATTCTTTTGTGATGCTGGAATCAAACTCAGGGTCTTGTGTATGCTGGGCAAGCCCTGTAGTACTGATCTCCATCATTCGTCCATTAGCGTTTATATGTCTGTGGTTCATTTCATATTAACTCAGGGCACTTCGTGGTATAACAGATCTCCAGAAAGTTTTCAGCTTGATAACCTTCAACTCCATACCCACACACCTATTCCTTTCTCCCCATTCCTTGCCCCGACAACCACCATTATCACTTTATGATTTTAAGAGTTTGACTTTTGTTAGATGCTTCATTTATTTTTTGAAATAGACATTTGTGATTAAGGATCATCCATGCTGTAGGACTTTCATCTTTGTAAAGGCCCAGTAACGTTCTGTTCTGAGTATATACTAAATTTTCTTATTCATTTGATAGACATTTAGTTTGCTTCCAACTCTTGGCTGTTGTAAATACTGTTTCATGGATGTGGGTATACAAAGATCTCAGGATCTTGTTTTTAGTTGTTTTAGATAAATACCCAGAGGTGGGATGGCTGGATTATAATTCTGCTCGTGTATTTGTTTTTGTTTTGTGATAATGGTGATTGAACTCAGGGGCTTATGCATGCCAAGCAAGCACTCTACCACTGAGATACATCCCTGTCCTTTTAAAATTTTATTTTGAGGTAAGATCTTACTGTATTGCGCAGTCTGTTTTGGACTTCCTATCTTGCTGTCTCAGCCTCTTAAGCAGCTGGGATTGCAGATGTGCACCTCTGTACCCAGCTCAGAGTGTTGTTGTTAATGAGGAAGTTCTACTATTTTTCATCTCAACTGTATCATTTCACATCTCCACCAATAGTGCACGGGGGTTTCTGGTTGTCAATGTCTGCATAAATTGTTATTTTCTGTTTTTTAAAATAATGACCATCTTAAAGGGCCTTAGATGATGTATTACGGTCGTGATTTGCATTTTTCTGATAACTGGTGATATTAAACATATTTTCATAGGCTTATTGGCCTTTGTATATCTTTTTTGGAGAAATGTTTAGTCATGTGTCTTTGTCCAATTTTTAATTGAATTAATTTGGTTTTGTTGTTCTTGAACTATAAGAATTTTTTATATATTCTCTGTGTTCTTATCAGATGTGTATATTATGAAGATTTGTTTTTTCTTTTTTCTGTTTTTATTGATTTTATTGGTACATTTTATATGTATATTATAATCACATTCAGCATTGAAGGTTTGTAGCTGTAATGACACATCTGTTTTTTTAGCCTTCCACTTGCCTGCTTATTTTCTTAGTGGTGTCTTTTGAACAGTAGAATTTAAAATTTTGATGAAATTCATTATAACACTTATTTTTCTTTTATAGTCCTTTTTTGTGACTTGTCAAATAAATCTTCCAAGATTGTAAAAATATTTGCCTATAATTTCTCCTAATTTTAGTTTTTATGGCTAAATATATGGTCCAACATGAATAAATATTTATATGTAAGTCTATATTCTTTTTCCAGTTCTAGTTTATCAGGTTGTTCCAGAACCATTTATTAATTTTTAAATTTTCCTTTGTTTCGGAATCAGGGATTGAACTCAAGAAGTCATACTTGCCAGGGAGGTGTCAGCACCAGTGAGCTGCATACCCGGCCCCTATTTTCTCTTTGAATTGATTAAGGCTCTCAGTAGAAAATATTTGACTATACAGTATATGTATGTTTGTTTCCTTTATCTCATTTAACTATTTGTTTCTTCTTATTTTAGAACTATACTATCTTTGAGTATTGTGAATTTAGGATGTTTTTTAAAAGAGTTTACATTTTTATTGGGTACATTACAGTGTTTCAATAGTTGTATATAATGTGCAATAATTAAATAATCCCTTCTCTTTAAGCTTTACAGTTTTTGTTGTTGTTGTTGTTGTTTTCAGACAGGATCTCTCTTTGTTGTTCAGGCTGGCCCTGAATTCAGCCTCAAACTCACAGCAATCTTCCTGCCTCTGCCTCCCGACTGCTGGGATTACAGGCATGAGCCACCACACCTGGCACTGTGGTATGTGGTTCTGACAGCTGGTGGGCGTGAGCCTTGCATTGTTGTATGTGGTTACCGGATCAAACCTGGGCCCTTGTGCTTGCAAGGCAGGCACGAGAATCACTGAACTAAATCCCTTGCCCAAGCATTATAGTTTTTATGTGTTGGGAATTTTATTTAGCTGTTGTCTATCGTGCTGAAGAAGATCCAGAAGTTCTGTGTTTTTTTGTGTCCTTTATTGAGTTTCTCACCCCTTTTCAGTCTCTAGTGACCACTGTTCTTTTCCATTCCCTCAACAGAGTTGATAGCACAGTCCAGAAATGAGCAAGAACACGTCAGTACAAACCTAGCAATGACAGTCTTGACCGCATTTTATGATCTGCCATCAGTTGGGTTTATGAATGCAGAAGCCGTGTATATGCAAAGCTGACTGTGTCATCTTTTTATGTAGTTATGGGTTCAGTTTGCTGATATTTAGTTGAAATTTTTGTGTCTGTGGTCTTAATAAGAAATACTGATCTGTTCTTTTCTTCTCTAATGGTATTATCAGTTGTTTTTTGCTCAGCCCCAGAATGACCAGTTGCCATGAAAATTCCATGTACATTTTAAAAACATTGTTAATTTTGCAATTATTGAGTATTTTCATCCAGCACAAATTCAACATTTGAGATTTTATTTTTCTCATATGATTGCTACTCATTTTCTTATTTTGCAATTTCCAAATGTTTCCCGTTACATCTATGATTTGATAGAAGAGATGCCTGCATTCATTTTGTCACTTTCGTCTTAAACTTCTTGCTTGCTGATTCCAACAGACGTTATTTGAGGGTCTTTTTCTAGTGTTTTATTTTTCTCTTGACCTTAGGTAACATTTTCCAGTTCCTTTGCATGCATTTTTACTTCAATTGAGACATTATTGATTGCAGGTTATGGATCCTTTGGATTCTATTATCTTCATATGAAAAATATTGAGTTTCATTTTATAAAATATCACATTACTTTATCACATTAGTTCTGTTATTGAACCCTTTTAAGATATTTTTGTTACTGTGATTTTCAATTCTAAAATTTTTATTTAGAACTTTTTACAGTTTCTCTAGCTTTTTTGGTTTGTTTGTTTGTTTATTTATTTTAGGTTTTTGGGACAAGTTCTCGCTTTGTAGTTCAGGCTGGTCCTGAACTCAGCTTTGAACTCGGCCTTGAACTCAACGATCTTCCTACCTCTGCCTCCCGAGTGCTGGGATTACAAGCATGAGCCACTATGCCAAGCACTGTAGTATTTGGTACTGACTGCTGGTGGATGTGAGTGACCACACCCAGCATTGTTGTATGTGGTTACTCGGATCAAAGCAAAGAAGAAATTTGGAGGCAGATTAATGGCAATGTGTTTTTTACTGTAGAGATAGATAGATTAGATAGATAGATAGATTAGATAGAGAGAGAGAGAGAGAGAGATTCTTTTTTCCAGTCACTTCTTGTAGTTAAGATCATTTTATATCCTTAGAACTCTCTTTGGTACATAATTGCTTAAAATTAGTTTTATTTTATTAACCTAGGAGGAAAATTAAAATACATAATATAATATGGAAAGGATCAGCATTGAACTCATAGGCACAGCCACTCAAGTGCCAGACTATTATTCTTTTTTTTTTTTTTTTTTTTTTTTTTGAGACAGGGTCTTGCTTTGTAGTTCAGGCTGGCCCTGAGCTCAGCCTCAAACTCACATCACAATCCTCCTGTCTCTGCCTACCTAGTGCTGGGATTACAGGCGTGAACCACCACACCCGGCACTGTGGTATGTGGTACTGATTGCTGCTGGGCGTGAGTCTCCACGCCTAGTATTGTATGTGGTTACTGAGGATCAAACCTGGGTCCTTTCGCTTGCAAGACAGACGCCGGAACCACTGAGTAAATCCCCGGCCCCAGGCTATTATTCTTAAAATACTATCACTCTGTATGACAAGGAAATTTTGACTGCTGCTCAGAGGACACCTGAGTTAACCAGGCCCAAAGAAAGACAGAGTGAGGGAGAGTCCATAAGTTGGATGAAGGAAAATTTCTTAGGTGAAGAAGGTTCCCCCTAAAGTCTCTAGGGGCTAGAGAAAGCATGATAAGATGGAAGAAATAAAGAATAAAATTAAGTGACTATGGAGATGATAAATTATAATTGAAGAAATAAAGATGATGACCTGGGCTAGGTCATTTTGTATGTAGTTTTTCAAAGGCCTCTTCATTACTGCCTGTCCCATAGGACCATACTCTTCAGCCGGAAGCAGCCCTCAGTCTCTGAGTTGTCCTGGCATTTAACCTCTCTCCTCTCCAGGGGCTTGACTCATCTTAAATAGAACATCGTTTCTTTAAAAAAAAAAAAATTCATGCAATTTCTCTGTACTTTTAAGATTCCTTAGAAGAAGAGATTATGTCTGGACATCTTTTCTCCCCTATTGCTTATAGTAGATAGTTAATAATTAGAGAACTGATGAGCAGACAGTAAGTTTAGTGTATACTTTATAAAAAAGAAGGATAAGAAAAGATGCTCATTCATTCTTCCTGAGCACATCAGGAAAAAAAGACCTGTGCTGTACAGACAGAAATAGTATTCCTCTGAACGTCTGATGATATCTTCAGATGAGCTCTTGTGTTCTCCATCTATAAAGTTCCACATCTGTAAAACTGATGGAATGTGAATTCCCTTGAGATGCATGTTTTAACAGCATGTAATATATTACTTTAATAAAAGAGACAACATGCAAATTACACTGCATAATAATATAGTGATCTCCCAAGGCCAGTAGGTCTTAATAAAAAATACCACATTTGTATAATATACTCTCTTTGAGTGTTTACATTTAATAAATATTCTTTTCAAATCTGTTCACCAAGTATAATGGATGGAGATGAAGCACAGCCCTGCTTTATGAAGGCTTCTCCAAAGGTACCTTTGGGAACTCTCTTTTGTACTTCATATTTGAATTGTGCACTGTTTCAGAAATACAAATGTTTCCTGCTGAGTTCTTGTAACATACAGTATTTAAAGCAGTCTTCCAGAGTGCTTCTGCTGACCTATCTAAAATAAGTGTTGATAATTTATTATGATTGCACAGAATGCTGATGGTGTATTATCATCATTATTATTATTATACTTTATTCATGAAAGTGTCAGTGTTGTGTACCTTTTGGCTGTTGGTAAGTGTTTTGTTGGAAGTGTACCAATTCCCCAACATGGGGAGAGATATGCTTAGCCAGAGTTTCTACAGATACTTCCAGAGAACTGAGTGCATACTTACTATGGCTATTAAAACTTAACAACATTTGAAGGTTTTTTTGTTTGTTTGTTTGTTTGTTTGTTTTTTTGAGACAGGGTCTCGCTTTGTAGTTCAGGCTGGCCCTGAGCTCAGCTTCAAACTCACATCACAGCAATCCTCCTGCCTCTGCCTCCCGAGTGCTGGGATTACAGGCGTGAGCCACCACGCCCGGCACTATGGTATGTGGTGCTGATTGCTGCTGGGCGTGAGTCTCCACACTCAGTATGGTGTGTGGTTACCGGGATCAAACCCGGGTCCTTGCGCTTGCAAGATGGGAACCAGAACCACTGAGCAAAATCCCCGGCCCCCACATTTGAAGTTTTTATATACATTTTGATTTGTATTCTCTGTTCATTTGATTAGTGTATCCATTCTGTATCTGATTGTAACAAATTAAGTCAAAACTCAGTGGCTTAAATAATATTGATTATCTTATGATTTCCATGGGCCACTAATCAGGCAAGGCTTGGCTGGGTCCCGTGGCTCAGAGTCTCTCAGAGGCAGGTCCCCTAGCTGGGCTTGACTGGAGAAGGTCTCCTGCCCGGTGCTCTTCACTTCCTCTGGCCTGCTGCTGGTCAGAGGCCTCCTTCACTCTTTGCTATGTGAGCTTCTGAACAGGGCAATGTACCACAGGGCACCTGGCTTCACTGGACCCAGAAAACCAGGGAGGGAGGAAAGAACAGAGGAAGGAGGGAGGGAGAGTGAGCAAGCTGTACCTCGAGTCAGTTGCACTTCTCTGTGTAGCCAAGGATTTAGCTCAGTGGTGCCACCACCTGCCTAGCAAGTGCAGGCTCCTGACTTCAGTCCTCCATTCTGGAAAGGAAGGAAGGAAAGGAGGAAGGGAGGGAGGAAGGAAGAGAGAGGGAGGGAGGGAGGGAGAGAGAGAGAGAGAGAGAGAGAGAGAGAGAGAGAGAGAGAAAGAAAGAAAGAAAGAAAGAAAGAAAGAAAGAAAGAAAGAAAGAAAGAAAAAGGAAGGAAGAAAGAAAGGAAGGAAGGAAGGAAGAATGTATTTCTATATTAAAATATTGATGATCGATATATTCACTAAATGTCAGATAAGCAAAGACCTATGTTATAATTAATATATGAAACTGAGAAGTTTAGACCGTGGGTGTTATGATAGCAAGTGTCTGAATTCCTGGGCTGTATAATAACAGCTGAATTGTTTTCTGAAGAGTTCATATGAGTTTCCATTCCCAGAAGCTGTGAAGGAGAGCTGTGGCTGCTGCTCATCCCACCCACACTGGACATGCACGTGTTTTTACATTTTAGCCATTTTAGGTCATGTGTGGTGGTACGACTTCATAGGTTTTAACTTGTCGTTTTCCTGATAATAAATAGTGTTGATGTTTTCACCTGCTTCCTGGAGATGGCATATATTCTTTGGTGAATTTCCTGGTTGAACCTTTGGCTTAATTGACAATGTGTGTGTGTGTGTTAATACACATACACACATACACACACACATATATGTATATGTTTATTTCTGGACTTTTCAGTTCTGTAATTATTTTATCCAGATATGCTTATTCTATCATCTCTATATTTCATGTCTTTCTGATTTTTAAATTTTTTTCACTGACTATAACACTTATCTTTGTTTTTGTTTTTTTGGTCACATCACCATTTTCTGACAAGCAGTTAAGTTACTCAATCTTTCAACAGCCTGTTTATAAAGCTTTGAAAGATTAGAGTAGCTTTTCTTTAGGTTCAGAGTAGCCTTTACTCTGTGTCTTGTTCAAAACCATTTTAAGATGCAACAAATACTACAGTAGCCCCAGCTGAATTCCTCACATCTATATTATGGCTTCTCCTCTCTGGTGGTGGTAATTTGCACGTGGTGCAGCCCTGTGTGAGCTTGAAGTATTTCTGCTTGGAGAGTTCCAGCTACCCTTGGTCTGACCTTGTTCCTGGGCAGGGGCATTGCAGCTTGTTGTCTTACTGTTCACTCAGTGGTTTACAAAACTCTTCTGTGGGTCTGTGCAGCTTTTCCAGCCTCCGGTGCTTTTGCACTGTGCTTTACAGATTCCGCCTACCATGTCTTTCCTGATGTCTGTCTTTTTCTCCTCCCTTCATTTAGCAAGACTCCATTTCTCTGCTTGGATTACTCCTTTTTGTACTGCTATTTAACAGAAATGTAGGGTAATCTGAGAGTTCATTCTCTTCTTTCAGAGAGTACAGCCCTGCAATGCCTGTTGCCAAACATCTGAAAGGCATTTTTTTCAGTTTTTTTTTCTTCTATTTTCTTTTTTTTTTCTGACACAGGGTCTTACTTTGTAGTTTAGGCTGGCCCTGAGCTCACTATGTAGCCCAGGGGAGCCTGGAGCTCACAGCAGTCCTCCTGTCTCTCTGCTTCCCTAGTGCTTGATTATAGGTGTGAGCCATCGTGCCCTGCGTTGTGGTATGTGGTATTGATTGCTGGTGGGCATGAGTCACCACACCTGGCATTATGTATATGGTTACCAGGGATCGAGCCCAGGCCCTTCCACTTGCAAGACAGGCACTGGAACCACTGAGCTAGATCCCTGGCCCCTCCATTTTCTTCTTGTTAACGGTCACCCCCATTACTGTATCATAGCTGTCATCAAGCCTTTTTTAAAAACTAAATTTCTATTCTGTGTGATTTTTGTGTTTGTCAAGGATCATGTATTTTCTCTATTAAATATCTTTTATTCCAAATTGTGTACTGTTTGTATTTGGTATTTTGAGATACATTCAAGCATAGTCTTGTGCTGGAGATAAATTCTTAAGTTGTTAACACTGCAGCTTTTACTTCTTTATATTACATTTTTTAAAACAGATGTATTACTAAATACAACATATGGAAAAGTGCATTGTTTAAAATATATAAATTGAATAGTTTTAAAGTGAATAACAATATAATCATAATAAATGAAAGAAACAAAAGATCGTGAGGACCCAATGGCTCCTCCTTTATGAGATGTTCCTGGAGAGATAGCCCTGGCTCTCTCAGCAGACCTAGCGTGCCCACGCAGCCAGCCTGCACCAACCCTTTGCATTCACAAGGCCTACTTGTTCCCTTGTGAGCACCATTGTACCCTAGTGCCAGACACCAACTCATCCCAGCTCCTTAGCCCAGCACGTCTCAAACAAATACACCTGTATTATAAAATAAAATGGCTAGTGTGACTTGTACCCTCTCGTTTCCACTTTTGCTTTTCTTTGTGTTGGCAGCTTGTACTGTAGCATCACCACACAGCACGGAAGGCGGGTTAACTGCTGGCGAGAACTGCAGACTGAGAGTGGTCTCTCAGCTGAGGCGACTGGAGAAGCTTCAGAGGGGAGGGAGCGTGTGAGCTGGGGGTAGAGAAGTGATTCTCAGACTTGACTATTCACTGGAAACACTTATGGAACTTCTCAAGCTTCCAGAGCCTATTTTTACCTTCAGAGATGCTGATAGTTCGGGGATTTTTTTTTTTAATACTGGGGATTGAACCCAGGACTTTGACACTGATTTACATTCCTAGCTCTATTTTATTTTTATTCTGAGACAGAGTCTTTTTAAATTACCCAGGTGGGCTTGAGCTTGCCATCCTCCTGCCCCAGCTTCGCATAGGGCTGGGATCTACCAATTTAGTCTGGGAATATTTAGGGTCAGGTGTGCAGAAGTACAGAACCTTTGTCTAGATAAGCATTCTTCTTTTTTTTTTTTTTTTTAGGTTTTTTGAGACAGGGTCTCGCTTTGTAGTTCAGGCTGGCCCTGAGCTCAGCCTCAAACTCACATCACAGCAATCCTCCTGCCTCTGCCTCCCGAGTGCTGGGATTACAGGCGCGAGCTACCACGCCTGGCATTGTGGTATGTGGTAGTGATTGCTGCTGGGTGTGAGTCTCCACACCCAGTATTATATGTGGTTACTGAGGATTGAACCCGGGTCCTTGCACTTGCAAGACAGGTGCCGGAACCACTGAGCTAAATCCCTGACCCAATAAGCATTGTTCTTAAACCAAGATCAAATTTTTGTTATTGTTTTTTGTTTGTTTGCTTGCTTGAAATTTCTAATATACCATGAGCTGACTGATGTTTTGGTAAAATACAGTGAAAAGGAATTAGTAGAAAAATGAGAAACAGACCTAAAGGGCAAGCCCCAACATTATTAGATTCAACAAATATACAAGAACTGAATGAAATTGCTGTTAAGATGTCAGATGTCTGCTCTTGATCTCCATGCTCTTTGGCGTGAGTGGTAAACTGAGTGCATAGACTGAGGTCTGCCCACTGGGCTTGACGAGGTAGTGATACAGAAACACCACAGAAAAGCCTGTTGTAGGTGAAGGAAGCATGAGCCACGGGAGGAGAGGTCAGCTTCAGGGCGGCAGCCTCGAGAGCTGGGCAGGTAGCCTGGCTTTTCCCCTGCAGGCACTGAGTACAGGAAGCCCTCAAAAGTGTGGTCCGAGCAGCAGCACCTCTGTGATGGGTTTATAGTGAAAACCATTGTTGACAAAGGCCTGAAAATGAAAGAGTAAGGGTGAAGGAAAACAAAAACTGGATCAGATGTGTAAAGGAGTCGCTGTAGAAATGTTCATCAATTCTTTAGAAGATGCAAGGATTGAAGCTAGCTCAAGTTTAAATCAGTTAAAAGCTAAAACAAAATGCACTGCATGTCTTTTCAGAAACAACACAGATAGAAGATCCGAGGAAACAATGGCGAGGCGAGCAGGAGAAGATGCTCAAGGACTATCTCTCAGTGGCTCAGGATGCTCTCAGGACACAGAAGGAGCTGTACCATGTGAAGGAGCAGAGACTGGCTTTGGCCCTGGATGAATATGAACGATTAAATGATGCCTATAAGGAGAAGTCAAGTTCTCGCACAAGCCGTAAGTACAGTGTGTTTGTTGAGACGCTAGAGGTAGAGATGAGATATAAATAATAGAAGCTTTTTGCTCTTCTGTGCAGGTTAGCCCTCAGAGGGAAGAAACCTACAGATTGCTCAGTAAGCCCCATCTCTAGTGCAGATAAAGTCTCCTTTTCTGGGGGGGAGGCAAACCTCCTGTTTTTGCACTTGTCACTGGCTGATTGCTTTTTGTTCATTTGTGAATTAATTGTTACCTCTTCAGAGCAAGCAAAGTGATTTGACCCTTTTTGCTATTCTTGTACACTATTTTCCATGGTAGAGACTGGAACTGTTAGAACTAAGTTTGTGTTGCTGGCTGCCCCCTCCTTGAGTTGATTAATCTCTTCCTCATCTTGTACATTGATGATCTGGAGCTGACCTTGTTTAAAGAGGCATCTATGATGGGCTAGAAAGTTCTACTTAAATTAAAAGTTCCTAGATAAGGCAAAGCCCTGATAAGCTGCATCTGTATGACACAGTACAAGAAGAAATTTATGACAGTCCTCTTTCCTGAATGCTTAAAACATTTTAGCATTCTGAAAAATACTTTTATGCTTAGATGTCTGACAAAGGAATTGCAAAAGGAAGTAGTATCCATCGAAGAATATGAATCTTGCTTTTAGAGTCAGTAAATTCTAAGTTTAAAACTAGTTCTGCATCTTTAAAGTAATTAAAAAATTTGTTTTCTCTTTCAAAAGTATTCTCAGGATCTTCGTCCAGTACTAAGTATGATCCCGATATCTTAAAAGCTGAGATCTCTACTACTCGGTTAAGGGTAAGATTGCTTTTACTGTGAATCTACATTGATTATATGCATAGACTCAGAAGGCCCTGAGTGGTTATCACTCATTTCCATTCTGTGTAGGAAACTTCTCCATTATGCCTCCTGGGTGGCCTTTTCTCCTTTTGACTGAACAAGTTCAGTGTTTGGGATTTTTTTTTTTTTAATTGAGACAAAGTATATTCCATTATTGAGATTTTTGTTGTTGCTGCTGCTAGCAGTTAGAATAATACTGAAGCAAAATTTGAGTATCGATACCTAACTTTTCCTCATTATGCTGAGTTTAGTCCTGAATAGTTAAACCAATTTGTTCTTTTGTCAGTCAACAGTATATGAAGGTGTTTATAATTTGTGCTACCATATCATTCCCTTTTTAAAGACAAACTATGAATTGTCCATAATTCTCATATAGATTAGTTTGTTATCTTTTTCTAAATCTTTTTGATCCAACTGTGTTAAGGTCAGAGCTTATTTATCCTTTATTTTGAGGGACTCATAGGCTGTTCATCATGCAAATTAATTTATATACGAATACCAGTATAGGGCCAGGGAGTTAGCTCAGTGGTTCCGGTGCCTGTCTTGCAAGTGCAAGGGCCCGGGTTCGATTCCCTGGTAACCACATAACAATACTGGGTGTGGAGACCCACCCCAGCAACAATCAGCACCACATACCACAGTGCCAGGCATGGTGGCTCACGCCTGTAATCCCAGCACTTGGGAGGCAGAGGCAGGAGGATTGCTGTGATGTGAGTTTGAGGCTGAGCTCAGGGCCAGCCTGAACCACAAAGTGAGACCCTGTCTCAAAAAAAAAGAATGCCAGTATAATAAGATAGTTTGTTACCATAACTACATGAGCCTTTATGTGTCCTTTTATTGCTATTACTTATCATCCTTGTCCTTAAAGCAGTATTAGCCTCATTAACATTGTGCGGTAATTTTTTTCTGCTTTAAACTTTGTAAAACTATACTACTATTCTATGTATTATTTGATGGCTTTTTGTTTGGTTGTTTTTTTGAGACAGGGTCTTGCTGTGTGATTCTGGGTAGCCGTGAGCTCACTGTATTTCCCAGGCTGACCTTGAACTCACAGTGATCTTCCTACCCCAGCCTCCAAAGGCTAGGATTGTAGGTCTGCACCACCACACACAACTCAGTGACTTTTTTGTTTAAGAACATGTCGGGCCGGGGAGTTAGCTCAGTGGTTCCGGCGCCTGTCTCACAAGCGCAAGGACCCGGGTTCGATTCCCCGGTAACCACATAACAATACTGGGTGTGGAGACTCGCAACCAGTACCACATACCACAGTGCCGGGCGTGGTGGCTCACGCCTGTAATCCCAGCACTCGGGAGGCAGAGGCAGGAGGATTGTGATGTGAGTTTGAGGCTGAGCTCAGGGCCAGCCTGAACCACAAAAGCGAGACCCTGTCTCAAAAAACCTAAAAAAAAAAAAAAAGAACATGTCAAGATTCACATACACTCATTTTTATTACCAATAGTATTCTACTTTGGTGTACATATCATAAGTTCTTTATCTTTTCTTCCATTCAAGTATATTAGAATTAATTCCAATTTTTGAGTATTAAAAATTATGCCACACTATATATGTCTGTTATTCAGGTCTTTTTGATTCACAATGGACACATTGTTGATAAAGGAGTAGAACTGATATATTTAAAATATATATATTTTAATGGCTACTGCCAAACAGTATCAGTCCTTCTTAATGTCTGCACTTTGGCTCTACTTGTATTTTTCAGTCCTTCAAACTTTTAATCCAATCTGAGTTGGAACTGACTCAGATATGGGTGTCAGTTCTTTTCTGAGGATGTATTTTTTTTCAGATTTAAAATCCCTTGTGGGCCAGGGATTTAGAGTAAACTTTGTCTAAATGACAAACACCTATAAGGAGAAATCACAGGAGAATCCAGGTGGTCACGTTCCCCTCAACTCTTCTAGCATGGCAGAGTCGTTTAGACAAAACTTACTCTACAGTAGTTCTGGCATCTGCGTGGCAAGCACAAGGTCCCAAGTTCAGTCCCCAGTACCACATTTCACAGTGTCAAGCATAGTGGCTCATACCTATAATCCCAGCACTTGGGAAGCAGAGGCAAGAGGACTGCTGAGTTCGAGGCCACCCTGGGCTAAACAGTGAGTTCAGGGCCAACCTGAACTACAAAGCAAGACCCTGTCTCAAAAATAAATAAATGAATAAAAAATAAAAATAAACAAAATCCCTTGTTAATTTTTGAGATTTTTATCAGGGTCCTTCACTTGGTCCAGGCTTTCTTTCTGAGCTCTGTGGGACTGTCAACAAATATCCATAGCTCACACTGTTGGTTCTTAGTACTTTCTCCTGCTTTTCAGATTGTCACATCAGCAAACTGCTCAGAAAGCATGCAGCACTGCATTTAGATTGTGACTATGAGCTCCCTTTACTTTTTAGATCTTTAACATAAGTTCTTGAAGATAGTAGTTCTCCTGTGACTTTAAATAAATATTTGTTTTCCACCCCATTTTGTCAGAGCTTTTCTGTGTGTTCTCAGAAAAAGAGCATGAGAAAGGTAGGTATATGCAGAGGCTGGTGGAACAGCCCAGTGCTAGAGTGTGTCCTTAGCATGCGGGAGGCCTAGGTTCAATCCCAGCACTAAAACACAACAAAAACACTTAGGAACACTTACTGCAAGTAAACTCTTTAATTTGCATTTCTTGGTCTAATTCATGAAGTTATAAAAGTTACCTGTGTCATTCAGTTGTAAATGACCTCTGGATATCATGGACCTTTTACTCTCTTCTCCATTTGTATTTCTCTGTAGATTTCCTAAGATTCATATGATAATTTGTCCGATGCTTTGGTTCTCTACCTGTGCCACACCTAAACATTTCTCTGAACTTCTAGACTAGATACCTTATCTTTAAAAAAGGAAAGGAAGGCAGTTTTGTTCAAAACCTCCTCAATGAACACCAGTACTCACTTGAGCTACACACTTCTCAGAAAGCAATTACTTCCTACTACTGCCCTTTGAAATGGTAACTATTTTTCGTAGTTCTTATCTTTGGTAAGCACATTGTGAATGAATAACCATAGTAGGCAATTGTAGCCTATCCATTTAAATTCCCTGTAGAAAATGTGCAAATGAGGGAGGGATTTTCAAACAAAGCCATATTAAGATGTCTTAGATAAAAAACTATGGAAAATAAATAGAGCCTCAGGTCAGTCAGGGAGAAATCACAGGAGAACCCAAGTGGACATGTTCCCCACAACTCTTCTACCATGGCAGAGTCCGTTAGACAAAGCCTACTCTACATGAGGGTTAATTTGCTCTCAGTACTAAATGTCTGTATATTGTGAAATCATGTATGTATTTCATTAGCTTATGACCAAAAGAAGAGCATAAATGCATTTGATAAATTTATTGAGCACCAGAGCATATGGTTAGATTGCAACTTTTAATTTTGTAAAATATGAAAATAAAGGCCCTTTTGGTTGCATATTCCTATCCAGAGGTGGCTAGTTAATAAACACTGTTATTATAAACAACTAATAATATTACTTTATTATTAATGTATAATACACAGTATAACAATATTAATGACGAATATTGTTCTCAATATTTAATCATGTATACAAATGGCATCATTTTGAATTATTTTTAGTATTGCTTGGTATTATTTAGTATATTTAGCATTATTTTTTCATAGAAATAATGAACTTAAAAAAGTCTAATTTGTTTGTTATCTTAGCTACAGACTTAGAATGACAGTTGAATTTAAGATTTTCTTTATAATTGTAAATAGTCAAAGTAATTAATTATGTGCATGTTAAAGTGTCACATTTTAACCAATAATATAGCTAATGTACCTAAAATCATAGCAGTGTGCTTTAAATGAAAAGAAATATTCTTTCTGAGGATATATGGTATATTATTACTACAAAAAGATTGTCTTTACTCCACATGAATGATATCTTTTTTTTTTTAATTTATTTTTAGACAGGGTGTTACTTTGTAGTTCAGATTGGCTCTGAACTCACTGTGTGGCCCAGGCTAGCCTCAACACAGCAATCCTCTTGCCTCTACCTTGCGAGTGCTGGGATTACAGGCATGAGTCACTGCTGCTGGTACTGTGGTATGTGGTACCAGGGATCAAACTTGGGACCTTGTGCTTGCCAGGCAGATGTCAGAACTACTGAGCTAAATCCCTGGCTCAAATAATGATATCTTTATACCTACATTTAAAAAAAACTTGGCTTATATTTTCATGTTTATGAAAGTTACCATCTTTCTTAGTAATTGTTCTAAATAATAAGGTCCTTTGTGGAACTCTTCTCTTTTTAGTTTTTTTCTCTTACATTTTCATGGTATACATGAACATATCTCTTCAGCCCCTGTATTTTCTTTAAATTGCTAATTTGATATAGGTGGGAATTATAAGATTAGGCTCTTCTCCCATTGTGTCCCCATCACTTATGGGAATGAATTCGTCATAGGGACTATATATTCACAACAGGAGTCACATAATAGATCATTTTTTCTTTTTTATTACAGTTATTGTTATTTGTAATTATAAGGTTCAGTCAAGTATGTGCTCACAGATTTAAACATAATTGATAGTATGCCAGTTAATTACTAACTTGACTAGATCAGGCGGCTTGTGGAGAAGTGATTGAATCATGGGAGCACTACACTTGCCAGTGGATTATGCTGCCCAGGGTCATAGTTGAATGTGTGCGAGGGGTGGGCCCAGCTGGAGGTGGGTTGTCAGGGGCATGCCACTGCAGCATTTATCTCTCCAGACACCTTTCCCTTGTGCTGTGCTTCCTGGCTGCCGTGAAGTGAGCAGCTTTGTTTCACCATCCCTTACCATTATGCTCTTGTTTTGAAACCAGCTGACCATGGACTGAATCCTCTGAAACCATGAGCTCTTTTTAATTGTGACTGTTGAGTATTATATCCCAGCAACATGAAAGAGACTAATATGGACAGGCTTTAGGTTTGCAATTCTTGTAGAACTGTGCTATTGTGCTATCATATTCAAGGCCTGTGCACATACATGTACACGTATTTCTGGGGATCCATTTTCATTTTCCAGATATTGCTCAGGAATGTAGTTTCTAGGTCACATGGTGAATTGCTGCTTTACTTGGTTGTACAGTTCTAGTATTAATCTTCCATATTTTTACCTATTGTTTCTCAAGGTCGTGTAGTGCATATATGTTCCATATAATTTTTGTTGGTTTTTATTTTTGTTAAAATTTCTAAAATATTCTATTCAACCATTTATTTCTTGTGACAGTATCTAATTATTAATCATTATAAGTAGTTCTAGCAGTATCTGAGATTCTAGTTAGCTCTAATCCTTAGATAAGTTGTTTTATTTTTAATCCTTGAACTATCTAGTGTTGATTTCTTGTTTTCTTTCAAGGTGACTTTAGAGATACAGCACAGTGGTGAGTCACTTTTAGTAAGGAGGAAGTCTAGTCAAGGGAAGGATTTCCCAAAGGAGCAGGATGACAGTTGCTCTTTATTGGCTCGTGTTAAGGAGCTCCCTGCAAGACAATGGAGTAAATGGTGAAGAGGGAAAGTAGTCATTAGTAAAATGCCATTTTGCTCATTATAGCTTTAATGTTGCAAGGTTCACTTTGAGGCCAAACTTGTGAAACTTGCCTTTCTCGTGATCCTTCTGAGGTCTACAGGTTTCTGAATTTACTTTTCTACACTGTCATCTGGTTTCTCCTTTTGAAATAGAAGTTATTGCACCAAGATTATATGAGGTAGTAGCAAGCTCTATGATTTTCAGTCATACTTATCACATTTAATCACAGCTTCTTTCTACCTTTCAGAAAGAACTTTGAAATCAAGTTAAAATGTCAGCTGCTTTACCATAGTCAGTATAGGAAGCAAGAAATGTGCAAAAGTCATGGGTCACTTGCCTCCAATTTAGTTCTATGGGTTGTGAGACTTGATTCCGTCTAGAAGATCTATAAAATTAGATGGTTGGCTACAGCTGCAGAAAGTTCAGCACACGTGAGAGCACAGGCTGAAGGGCATGTGGGCTGCTCACATCCTCACTTGTGCTGGGATACAGGAATGACAAAGCTTCTAACGTGGAATCAAGGGTCATACATTTTATTTAGGCCATTTTTGCTACCATTCTAGTTTGTCTTTCATATCATGTGTGTCATGTGCCATGAGTAAAGCATTTATACTGATAGTTTCAAAAAGTTCTCCTACGAGATCCAGTGGTGCAGATCTATAATCCCCATACTCTGGGAGGCTGAGACAGGAGGATCACAGGTTTGAGACTTGCCTGGGTGATTTTGTGCCTTAATGAGAGCCCCACTTTTCAAACAAACAAGAATATAGTGAGAGGGGTAGGATCTGGGGAAGTGGTTCAGCGTGAAGGGCCTGAGTTCAATTTCTAGTACTGAAAAAAAATCATCTGGGTTCTACACTGATCTTTCCTGCTTAGTAGAAGTATAGGCTTCAGCCGGCTGCCCACTTTTTTCTCTTTAGGTTTTAGATTCCTCATCTTTTTAAAATATAAATTAAAATTATGTCTTTCTAGTACATTAGATGTGAAATGGATTATTAAAAACAGCACAATGCCTAGACTAAAATAGTGTTTGTGAATTTCAGTTCTCATCATTGCATGCTGGAGAGTCTACATTGTGCTAAGGTGGCAGTGCAGTCATCATCAGCCGAATCATGTGGCTGTGATCTCAGAATGTTTGCTTTCACTGCATGTACTGTAGCACCTGTATGGACTACATCTGAGGTGTGGGGAGGTTGAAAGAGTAGAAACTGTCCCTTCAGTAGCTAATGGTGTCACATGATCCCAGAGAAAAAAGACTGTTAAATAACTACTTAGGACCGTACTCTCAAAACCGATTAGAAATAACATCCAATTTGAATTGTTTCATATGTCAGTATATTGGGAGTGAATTTTTCATAGTTAACAAAAATAAAATACCAAATTGATACTTGTGAACTAAGAATCAGTCAAGTAATCCACTAAGAAGACCTATCAAAATAAAAATGATATCCTATAGGCAATCCGAGGTTAAAAAAAAATAATACTGCCGGGCATGGTGGCTCACGCCTGTAATCCCAGCACTCAGGAGGCAGAGGCGGGAGGATTGCTGAGTTCAAGGCTGAGTTCAGACCAGCCTGACCTACAAAGCAAAACTCCATCTCAAAAAATGTAAAAAAAAAAATACTGTAAAAGAAAATAAAGGTCAGGTTAGCTTTCTGTATCTGTGTCAACAAACACACAGTAAAATCCTTTGTCACCTAAACTGAGGAGAGCTTAGGATATCAAAAGTTGATTTTATGCCAGGCATGGTGGTACATGCCTGTGATCCCAGCTCTGTGGAAGGCGGAGTCTAGAGTATCCCAAGTTCAAGCCCAGCCTGTGCCACTTAGCAAGGCCCTATCTCAAAAGGCAGAGGGGGACCAGGGATGTAGTTCAGTGCTAAGGCCCTCATTCAGTCCTCAGGACAGCAAAAGAAAAACATTTAATATTATATTTTTAAAATGTTACTTTTTATATTAAAAATATAACATAAAATCTACCTTATCAGATTTTAAATTTGCCATACAGTACTAACTAGAGGCACACTGTATGGGATTTCCTTTTAAATACTGAGTATACTGCAAGTGTATATCAAGCTTTCTTTATTCTTCCACAGATAGACATTTAGATTTTTTTTTTTTTTTTTTTTTTTTTTTTGAGGCAGGGTCTCACTTTGTAGTTCAGAGTGGCCCTGAGCTCAGCCTCAAACTCACATCACAGCAATCCTCCTGCTTCTGCCTCCCAAGTGCTGGGATTACAGTTGTGAGCCACCATGCCCGGCACTGTGGTGTATGGTTACCAGGGATGAAACTCGGGACCTTGAATTTGCAAGGCAGACATCGGAACCACTGAGCTAAATCCCTAGTCCTGGAATATAATTTTTAAAGTAGTTAATATCTTCTGCATTTTGACAGTGTTCATTATGATTTTACCTTTTTCATTTCTAATTCCATTGATGTGAATCTTCTCTTTCCTGATAAGTCTGGCTGGAGGTTATCTATTTTATTTGTTTTTCCAAAAATCCCAGTTCCTCAGGTCATTGATTTGTTGTGTTTTTTTCTTTCTTGGACTTTTTGTTTGTTTTAATTTCATTGATTTCTGTTCTCATCTTTATAATTTCTCTCCTTAATTTCAGTTTGAGATTTCTGTTTGTTGTTTTCTGTCAAGCATTTTTTTTTTTTAGGTTTTTTGAGACAGGGTCTCGCTTTGTGGTTCAGGCTGGCCCTCAGCTCAGCCTCAAACTCACATCACAATCCTCCTGCCTCTGCCTCCCGAGTGCTGGGATTACAGGCGTGAGCCACCACGCCCGGCACTGTGGTATGTGGTACTGGTTGCTGCTGGGTGTGGGTCTCCACACCCAGTATTGT
>PVIR01015667.1:0-17228 GCA_004026965.1 Petromus typicus
AGATCTAGCATCCTGTGCAATTCCAGCCGGAATGCCGTGGCAGGTACTTCGCAGATTTGGGCGTAAGCTGGTCCGGAGGCGCACGCTGGAGCCAGGCGTGGCCGAGACGCGCCTCGCCAGATGCCTCAGCACTCTGGACTTGGTGGCCCTCGGTGTGGGCAGCACACTGGGTGCAGGCGTGTATGTCCTGGCTGGCGAGGTGGCAAAGGATAAAGCAGGTCCATCCATTGTGATCTGTTTCTTGGTGGCTGCTCTGTCCTCTGTGTTGGCTGGGCTGTGTTATGCGGAGTTTGGGGCCCGGGTCCCCCGTTCTGGGTCTGCGTATCTCTACAGCTACGTCACTGTGGGTGAACTCTGGGCCTTCACCACTGGCTGGAACCTCATCCTTTCCTATGTCATCGGTGAGAAGGTGGGGCAGGGTGGGAACCACACGGCAGCAGAGGGGCTTTGGGCTGGGAAACCGGGGCAGAATAGTGAAGCCCAAGTATTACCGCTCATAGGGCCTCAGTGTACCTAAATGTGAATGTTTATGTGGATGTGTGTGGGGGGGTCAAAAGTATGGAGAAATTGTCTGTCATACTCACCTCTGTCTGCGTTTCCTTCAACAAGTGACTGGTTTTGGTTCTTAAGAAATTAAGAGTAAGGCTGGAGGTGTGGGTTAATGGAGCACGTGTGACTGAGGCCCTGGGTCCCCTCCCCAAAACACAACAAAACCTCAAGGGTGAGTGGTGATGGGTGATGCTGGCAGGGATTTGTGTGAGACTGGTGCGGGAGATGGAGGGAACCTGACTCCTCGCTTCTCCCTCTGCCCGGTTAGGCACAGCCAGTGTGGCCCGGGCGTGGAGCTCTGCTTTTGACAACCTGATCGGGAATCACATCTCTCACGCTCTGAAGGGAACCGTCTCACTGCACGTGCCCCACGTCCTGGCAGAATATCCAGATTTCTTTGCTATGGGCCTTGTGTTGCTGCTCACCGGTAAGGCAAGATGTGGATACAGTGTCGGGGTGAGGCTCAGGGCCAGGAACAAGATGGGGGCTGAGCCTGAAAAGAGCGCGATAGTGGTGGTAATGGTGGAGAGGAAAAGCTGAGAAGGGATGAGTCTGAGGCAGGAAAGCGAAGCACAGTTTGGGTGGAGGACTTTCTCAGTGTTGTGAATGAATTTTTCTCACAGGATTGCTGGCTCTGGGGGCTAGTGAGTCAGCCCTGGTTACCAAAGTGTTCACGGTGATCAACCTTTTGGTTCTCGGCTTTGTCATCATCTCTGGCTTCATTAAGGGAGACCTGCACAACTGGATGCTCACAGAAGGCGACTACGCATTGGCAAAAGCGGGACTCAATGACACTGATAGGTTAGAGAGTTACTCTTAGGAGCCGCAGGGCTGGGAAGGTGATGGCGAGTCCGGGGATCCGTGCTGAGGGCTGTAGGGTGAGGCTGGGGGAAGTGGGAGGTTGGACTTTGAAAACCTTGCCAAGTGATTTGGCACTAGAGAGAGATGGAGGTGGCCGAACATTCTCTTCCTTACCTTTTCCATTCCTTCCTTCGCTCTAGCTTGGGCCTTGTGGGATCTGGAGGATTTGTACCCTTTGGCTTCGAGGGGATTCTCCGTGGAGCAGCTACCTGTTTCTACGCGTTCGTTGGTTTTGACTGCATTGCTACCACTGGTAACATAATCACTCAGTTTTGTCCAGGGCCCAGGCTGCACGCAGATTGTGGGTGGCAGAAAAGGGAGCCTGTTTCCTTGGCTGACAACTTTTATGCTGTGCTCTTCGCAACAGGGGAAGAGGCCCAGAATCCACAGCGTTCCATCCCCCTGGGCATCGTGATCTCATTATTCGTGTGCTTTTTGGCATATTTCGGTGTCTCATCTGCGCTCACCCTGATGATGCCTTATTACCAGCTTCGGCCCGAGAGCCCTTTGCCTGAGGCATTTCTCCACATCGGATGGGCTCCTGCCCGCTACCTTGTGGCTGTTGGCTCCCTCTGTGCTCTTTCTACTAGGTCAGTGTCAAATTATTTGTTTTCCAACTGGGTGCAGTGGTGCATACCTGCAGCCTCAGCTACTTGGGAGGCTGAGACAGGAAGATCGCAAGTTTGAATTCAGCTTGGGCAATTTAAGGAGACCTTGCCTCAAAGTAGAGCAAAAATAAAGGGCTGGAGATGTAGCTCAGTGGTAGAGAGTTTGCCTTTGCATGTACTGCCTCCCCCCAAAAAGTTTATTTTCCTATGGACAGAATCTCATTTTGTACTACAAAATTACTTCTTAGTACTAAAGAATATCCTTTAAAATGGATGTGAAGGGAAAGTGGAAATGCTTTAAGCATGCAGGCTTGGGAAGAGAGATCTCAGTCGACTCAGACCACTTTTGGCATTTTCTGCAGCCTCTTGGGCTCGATGTTCCCCATGCCTCGGGTGATCTATGCGATGGCAGAAGACGGCCTCCTGTTCCGTGTGCTGGCCCGCATCCACAGCAGCACACATACCCCTATCATAGCCACTGTGGTCTCTGGCATTATTGCAGGTAAAAAGTACTCTTGGTTATCTTGTATCTCCTTTAAAACTTCACCGCTCCCTTCTTCGACTTCTTTTCTCTTGTCCATCAATTTTAGCGTTCATGGCATTCCTCTTCGAGCTCACCGACCTTGTGGACCTCATGTCGATCGGGACCTTGCTTGCTTACTCCCTCGTGTCCATCTGTGTTCTCATCCTTAGGTGAGGCCGTTTTCTTCTCTATACTGTGATTATATGTGCGTTTTTATTGGATAAGAAATGATGGGAAACTGCTCCTTCTTCCTCCTGTGCCTCTGTCATTCTCATTTATCTCAAAATTAAAAGGAAAAGGGCTGATGGGCGTGAAAGCTCTGGGCACTGCAAACAAACAAACAAAACAAATAAACAACAATTACTCTTAATGGTGCTGAGGAAGATGAAGCTGCCTGGGAGAAAATGGTAAAGTGGTTAATGATGGTGTTTAAAGGGTTCCACTTTCTCTGGCCTCAGGTATCAGCCTGGCCAGGAGATGAAGACTGGGGAAGAGGAAGTAGAATTGCAGGAGGAAAAGATAGAGGAAGAAGAGAAGCTTACCCTCCAGGAGCTATTTTCCCCACTCAGCTCCATCCCTACTCCACTTTCTGGCCAAGTTGTTTATGTTTGTTCTTCAATGCTTGGTGAGCAATGAACTTGTTCTTTTGAGGTGGATTTGAAGTGTCAGCATGACAGCTTTGACATGCTGTTGGTATTATTGTCTGAGGAAGAGCTAGAGAAACTACTTCCTTGGGCATGGGGTGCCTAACATATTAGAATGTTGGTCTCAAGAGTTGGTTTTGATATCTCTCAATTTGACCTTTGAAGCTCTACTGCTGACTATCCTTTGCCTGGTGCTGACCCAGTGGCAAATCCCACTGCTTTCTGGAGAACCAGTGTGGGTGGCAATGGTTGTGTTACTCCTACTGCTCATCACTGGAACCACCGGGGTTATCTGGAGACAGCCACAGAACTCTGCTCCCCTTCACTTTAAGGTAAATGACTTTCTCTTTCCCACCACCAACCCATCTTGAAAGAATATGCTTCACATGCCTTGTAGTCTCATAAAGTTTATAGATATTCTTTAATTGGTATTGGAAAGGAAAATACAGGAAATACCTAGCCCAAAGACTTTTTCACTGACCCACTTTAGTTCCTTTCTAGTTCCAGTTCCCCAAAACCATGTATTCCAGAAGTCTCATCTGAAGTATTAAAGTGAATGGCCACTGAGCTACAGAGCATTAGTAGGACGTGAACTCTGCCTTTCTGGCTTGAATAGACTAGAAATCCCTGGGTCACTCTGTGGTGATTTTCCTTTGTTTTCAGGTACCTGCTGTGCCTCTCCTCCCGATAGTGAGCATCTTTGTGAATGTTTATCTTATGATGCAGATGACAGCTGGTACCTGGGCCCGATTTGGGGTCTGGATGCTGATTGGTAGGTATCCATTTGGGAAGAGTAAACTTTTGGGTGTCCCATTCCAATTCATTTTGCTGTTGATCTCTAGTAGAAGGTGGTCACTACTTCCCCACCTCACAACTGCCTTTCTCCACTAGGATTTGCTATCTACTTCAGCTATGGGATGCAGCACAGCCTCGAAGAGTTTAAGAGTGGCAAACCCCTGTCCAAGTCTAGGACCAATACTATAGACCTTGATCTCAGTAGATCTGTAGACCTTGATCTCAGTACTCCTTGTATCCACTCATTTTGACACACCTGAGTGCTACCTGGTCCCCTGCACAATAATGGAGAGTACTCTTGATCCCTTGGAAAGCTGGCCCTCCCTTGTGATGTTGCTGGGGGACGCTAACAGAGCTTTGCATTTGTTGTGGCGTCAAGGATGTGTCCTTGCTGTTTCTCATCTCTCTCTCTCTTTTTTTTTACTTGTCTACTTTTAAATGGTTTCTGTAGTTGCTTTCTGGCATTTAAAATAAATATTAAAAGAAAGTGGAAAGAAAAGAAACTGTTGTTCATTGCTTGCTAGACATAATGCAGAGCCTGACTTTTAAGGCTGGAGAGTTTCAAATAAGTGTCTCTTGTCTTTCTTCAGTCATCACAAAGTGATCTTTTGTGTCTGATTGTGCTTTTTGTGGACTCGGGTTTGGGGAAGGTAGTAATTGACTCATCGTCCTTAAAGGAATGATCTTTCCTTATAGCCTTCCCTTGCTTCACTTAAGATCATCAGGTTCTAAATAAGTAGACAGCAGTACTCAGCTCTGGGATTTAGGGGTGGACTCTGATTTCAGCACTGGCATTGCTTAGGGCCTGCTCTGAAACCCCTGTTTTTTGTTCTACTCCTTGTAGATGGATCAGTCCCAGAATTCTATACCTGTTTAGGGAACAAAAATTTTGGCTGAGTTCTTGGCACTGCTGGGGGGGAGGAGGGATGGACAATAGAAGAGTTTTATAAAGGACCGTACATACGCAAGGACAATGATTGCCACAGATGGAATGGGAGAGCAGAGGTCCAAGCTCTGCATAGATCAAGAATCATTAATTAATCTATTTATCCAGAAAGCACATGTCAAATGCTAGACCCTGTGCTGCACACTGATAGTACAAACATGAATAACAATCTCTTCCCTCCATGAGCTCCTCATCTACTGTGGAGACAAGTAGGCAACATGACTACAAAACAGTGATTTGTGTTGAGGAAGCACAAAGAAGGACATATAAGAGCAGAGTGTACAGTAGGTGATTTAACCAAACTGAGGAGAGGGCTTGACTGTCAGTGAGCAGCATCCAGAACATCATGGAAATAGGAAAGCAGATTATCTTTGGGGTATGGCATCTAGTTTGCCGGTACTAGGGATCGAATTCAGGACCTTGTGCTTGTCAGGCACGTGCCATGCCACTGAGCTCTATCTCCAGCCTGACATACAGTTTTAATATATCTGGGACTTAGCATGTGCCTTTGTGAAAAGTAACAGACCAAATGCATAGCCTTTTGTAATATATATATATATATATATTTTTTTTTTAATTTATTTTGCTGTTGATCTCTAGTAGAAGGTGGTCACTACTTCCCCACCTCACAACTGCCTTTCTCCATTAGGATTTGCTATCTACTTCAGCTATGGGATGATATATCTATATCTATATCTATATCTATCTATCTATCTATCTATCTATCTATCTATCTATAGTGTGCATATGCAGGGAAGGGATAGGGAGTTCACAAGGATACCAAAGAGGAAGATGAATTCAGCTCCAAGTGTGCTAAGTTTATGAGCATACTCATGAGTTTAACTTCATACAGATGAAGAGAAAGAGTCAATAACTGGACCTCGGAACCAGAAGACGGCTATAAGTATCGGTTTAAGAGTCATCAACTCAAAAGACAGACTATGGACTACAAGTTGTGTGGGACTAACAAGCACCTTGGGACAGAGTAAAAAATAACTTGTAGCAGATTTTGTTTAATTTCCTTTATACACAATGAGCCTTACAAATAAGAAGGGAGGAGTAACTTGATAAAACAATGAGTAAAGGATGTGAATAGTTTCCAGAAAGACAATGTAAGCTGGGAAGGGTGGCACGCACCTGGAATGTCAGGTGCTCCAAGGCTGAGCTAGAAGAACCCAGGTGGGCTGCCACCTGGGAAAGCCAGCCTAGACTGCACAGTGAGACTCCTTTTCAAATTAAAAAAGCATATAAAGCAAATACAAGAAAAAAAGGTGTGCAATCTCAATAAAATAAATGTAGATCAAAACAACCATGGGATCTGAGATCTTATAGAATGGCAAAAAAAAAAATTAAGAACTAGACATTGATAAAAGTGACAGTGTCATGAATGATAGCGTTATATATGCTTGTAGCTTTTATGGAAGGCAATTTGATAGAAGAGTTAAAAGCACATTCTTTTTTGCTATTCTGGGGATTGAACCTGTGGCCTCATGTACACCAGACAAGCACTCAAACACTGAACCACATGCCGGCACAACATAATCCTTCAGTTTGACAATTCTACTTAAAATAATTTTTACATTTTACTGACATATGTTTACAGAGACACTATATTTTGATACTGGGGAATGAACCCAGGGTCTCCAACATATACTAAGTGTATATTCTTTACCACTGACCTACACTCTGTCCCTAATGAGATACACTATTAGTAATAATGTAGGCCAAGCCTGGTGGCACATGCTTGTAATCCCAGCACTCAGGAAGCTGAGGCAGGAGGATCTGTGCTGTTGACGTCAGCCTGGACTATTTAACCAGATTGTTGCCAAAAAAATCACAAACAAACACACAAACAAAAAAACCAAAAAAAAGAATAGCATAAAACTTGGAAACTACCTAATGTTCACCAACAAGGAACTACTTAATAAATTAAAATACATAAATTCATGACTGGGATACAGCTCAATGGTAAGAACACCTACCTAGCATGTGGGAGGCCAAGAGGGCAGGAGCGATGGAGATGAGAGAGAGAGGGAGAGAGAGAGAGAGAATCAATAAGAATGAATTGTATGTGATAGTAGGTGACAGAATGTAGCAGATCATGGTATCACATTCCTATAATCCCAGCAATTTGGGAGGCTGAAGCAGAAGGATTGCAAGTTTGAGCCTAGCTTGGACCATTTAGCAACTTAGCAAGAACTTGTCTCAAAAAAAAATAATAACAATAAGGAGCTGGAGATATAGCTCAGTGAGAAGATCTTATGTTCAATCCAAGTACTAGAAAAAAATAGGTTCTTCAAGATACTTTATTAAGTAAAAAACCAAAATGAAACGCCAGTGTGCAGAATATTTATAGAATAACAAAAGAAAATATATAAGAAGCTATTGATCTCTTTTTTCTTCTCTATTTGTGTAATTCCAATAGAGTATTTAAACAAGAACAAAACAACTCCTTACTAATTTCTTTTTTTCAATATGGCTGGTTGGATACAGAGCTAACGTTTCTGGACTGTTCTGTTCTTGAAGTTGCCTTCCTCTTGTCTCAGCCTCAGGGAATTCTGGGGATTACAGGTGTGTACCAGAGCAGCTGGCGAACTCATCTTTGAAGCTTATTTGGGCAGGTGCTAGGGATGGAACCCAGGGCCTCTTGTATACCAGGTAAGTGATCCACCACTGAGCTACACTCCTGGCTAACTATACTTTTCTTTTTTTTTGAGACAGGGTCTCGCTTTGTAGTTCAGGCTGGCTCTGAGCTCAGCCTCAAACTCCCATCACAGCAATCCTCCTGCCTCTGTCTCCCAAGTGCTGGGATTACAGGCGTGAGCCACCATGCCCGGCACTGTGATATGTGGTACTGATTGCTACTGGGAGTGAGTTTCCATGCCCAGTATGATATATGGTTACTGGGGATTGAACCCGGGCCCTTGTGCTTGCAAGACAGGCGCCAGAACCACTGAGCTAAATCCCCGGCCCCTCTGGTGCCTGTCTTGCAAGCGCAAGGACCCAGATTCAATCCCCCAGTAACCACATACAATACTGGGCGTGGAGACTCAGACCAGCAGCAATCAGTACCACATACCACAGTGCCGGGGGTGGTGGCTGACGCCTGTAATCCCAGCACTTGGGAGGCAGAGGCAGGAGGACTGCTGTGATGTGAGTTTGGGGCTGAGCTCAGGGCCAGCTTGAACTACAAAGCGAGACCCTGTCTCAAAAAACTGTATATATAAATATAATAATATAATTTTCATATTATAGTATGTATATTCACCACCATCATAAATGGAGAACAAAATATTTTTCTCATACAAAGTAAAATAAATATTCAACTCTTAAAAATATTTGGCTATGCAACACCTAAAATAGTCACACATACGCCACTGTGGGAACACTCAGGTGGCTAAGACAGTACATAATCTCTGTTAGGCACTAAGCTTGCAGATGGCACAGAAAATTGCTTTAGGCGGGGTCTAATCTTGATCTCCTTGAGGTGACAGAGATTAAAAAATGACTCAAATAAGTAAAAAGGCACAAAATACAAAAAAAAAAAAAAACCTGTCCCCAGAGAGAGCTGCATAGAGTACTGGAGAATTCACCGGAGAGAATTCTCAAGTGAGTTCTGGGAAGTATTCATGGAGGTCAAGGCTTTTTAAAAATCGAGGCCTAAAGAATAAAATGCACCAGCTCAGAGCACTCCAAGAGGAAAGAAATTTGTTCATAAAGGCAAGAAGATGGGAAATAGTTTATAATTTTGCCAAGATCCTGTGTGTGTGCGTGTGTGCGTCTCTGTGTGTGTGTGTGTGTGTGTGTGTGTGTGTGTGTGTGTGTGTGTGTGTGTATGTAGGTGTTGAGATATGGTCTTGTTAAGTTGCTCAGGCAGGTCGGAACTTGTGATCCTCAGTCTTCTGAGTAGCTGGGACTACAGCTGTGTCCCCACACCTACTTTTAGCCTATCTTTTTTTGTTGTTGACATTTGATTTGTTTTTTTGCCAAACTTGAGATGGAACCCAGGGCCTTTGTCCTGAGGTACATTTCCAGCTCTTAAAAAAAAGAGATTTTTGGGTTTTCTTGGTAACCAGGATCTCTTTAAGTCACCAAGTTGTCCAGGCTGGGATTGAACTTGCATCCTCTTGCCTCAGCCTACCAGAGTACTGAGGTTAGGGTAATGAACCATAGGCCCAGCTAGCATAGAGTTCTGGAGTGAAGTGAAAAAATAAGAAAAGAAGATTCAGTGAGGCTCTTGAAGGCTATTAATTCCAAAACTTGACATCAAAATGTAGTAAGTATGTGGATGGTTCTCTATTAATATGTAGATTTTTTTGTATCAATTAAAAAATTATGTGAGATATGGTGGTGCATGCCTCTAACCCCAGCACACAGGAGGTTGAAGTAGGAGGATTCAAAGTTTGAGCCTAACTTGAACAGTTTAACAAAACTCCTTCTAAAAGTAAGTCCCCATTAATTAATAGTTGGATTCTAAGTGTGGTAGAGCTCTCCTGTGACCCCACCACGTCAGAGGCTGAAGCAGGAAGATCACTATGAGTTCGAGGTCAGCTGGGTTACATAACAAGTTCAAGGCCAGTCTAAAGTACATGGACACTATCTTAAAACCAAACCAAAACAAAACAAAATTTAAAAAAATAATTATTTATTACTAATTAAAGTAATAAAAAAAGAAATTGTGGCTGGGGACGTAGTTCAGTGGCAGAGTACTTGCTTAGCATGTGCAAAGGTCTTGGGTCCTAGCACCACATGCATGTACACACACAAACACACAGACACACAGACACACACACACACACACACACACACACACACACACAGAAATGGTTCTGTGTTTAAGGAGTTGGAAATGTAATTACCCTGATCTGATCATTATACATTGTATACATCTATTGACTCATTACACTCTACTCCATAAATGTCCACTATATTTCAATTAAAATGGAAGTGTGTGGATGCTAGTGTTAAAAATGTGTGAGAAGGGCGCAGTTCTGTGATTTGTGTCAAAGAATTCCATCCTGGCTATGGAGTCACACAGTCAGACCTGTATTTTGTCAGAATGTGGGCTTCAGAAATCAGTGAGACAAAGTTCTCTGTCCTCAACTCGCCAGGCTTCCCCGGCTCACTTGCTCAAGTAAACCTACTACAATAATCTTCGCCATTGTGACGCCCCCGATTCACGGATCTCACTCCCACACGCACTTTCTCTCTTTATCAGTTTCCTTTGATCTTTTCCTGCTCCTTCCCACCTAAATTCCTGAATTTATTACCATTATAACGATTTTGCAAACATCTCTAACTCTCTAGTTAATTCTCCACTTTCCCTCCAAGCCTGAGATTCAGCCGGGCATGTTGGCGTACACCTGTTATCCCAGCACTCAGGAGGTTGAGGCAAAGGGTTGCTGTGAGTTCCAGGCCAGCGTGGGGTACGCAGTAAGTCCAACACCAGTAGTCACTCAACTACACGGTGAGACCCTGTCTCAAAAAAATCAACCAACCAACCAATGAATCAATAAATAAAGCCTGAGAGATTCAAACACTGATCTTCACAGTCTCATCTGCAGTGCAGGGTTGGTGGAGACAATCACACACCTTAGCAGGTTAATGATCAGCAACTTTGAGTAGGCGCTTGCCACGGTTGAAAGTTCTTTTCTCTCAATTCCCCTGATCCTTGAAGCAACCCCCTCTTACCTTATCCACATTTTTAGAGCCATTCCCTCCTACTCTCTGCTGTTGACTCTGCTTCAGACTTTATTGCAGAGAACAGAGGCCCATCAGATAAAAACTCCTACCTTGTCCTCAGGATTTTATTCTTTTATGAACATAGCCTCTTTTTGCCCTTAATGATAAAATGTGTTCACTGAAAAAAATTTTAAAATACTGAAAAATAAAAGAAAGACCACCCAGCTGGGCTGGGCATGAGTTCTGAAAGAAACCTTGTGACATTTTGGTAAATTCTCTCCAGATTTTTTTTTTTTTTTTTACTGTGCATACAGTTTTACTTAAGTGTATTCCTTTTCTATAAACTTTTTCAAACTCAGTAGTAGGACATAGATACTTCTCTAGTTTTACAAGTATAGATTGTTTTGAATGGCTTGTAAGTCTTCCACTATATGGTACTAATGCACTTTAAAAGTTGTATGCCTAGTCCACAACTGGTGAGCATTTAGCTGGATTTTATAATGCTTCAGTGAGCATTACTGTTAATCTTTGTAAAATTTTTCCTTTTGGAAAATTCTTAGAAGGGGAATTGTTAGGCTATAGAGTCCATATGGTGAAGATTTTGATATAGGGGTTTGGGGTATAGCATAGTGGCAAAGTGGTAATCCACGCATGTGGAAAACCTAGGTTTGATCTCCAGCACAGGAAAAAAGATTTTTTGATACATGATTGCCAAATTGCCTTCCTTGGAGAAAAGTTACAGTAGTGTGTGTTCCTACCCACAGAGTACAAGAGGGCCTCATTTGTATATCTTGCCAAATCTGAGGTTTAGTTCATCTCTTTAACTTTTGTCAGCCTGATAGATAAAAATTTTACATTGCTTTCATTTGCATTTCTATGATTACTGGTGAGGTTGAATATCTTTTCATGTATTTATTCTTTGATAATTTATTTGTTATAGTATTTGTCTTTTTCATTTTAATTTGAAGAACTCTTCATTTTAGACATATTAACTTTACCTTTCATATATATGGAAAAACTTTTTCTAGCCTGGTTTGTCTTTCAACCTTAATTGCAGTGCCATTGAAAAGATTTTATTTTTTGTGTTTTAATACTCACCATTGTGTTTTCTTTTAAATCTGGTTTTCTCAGACTGTGCTCAGATCCTGCCAATGTGTTCGTAAAATATGGAAACATTTCTTATAGAAATTTTATGATGGAATTTAATCTTTGATTAGTCTAGAATTTATTTTGGTATATGAAATGAAATGAGACAAAAATCTAGTTTTTTCAAAAATAGCTATTCAAGTGTTTCAGTTTATTTTTTTTTCCATATGAGAGATGGGGCCTTCACACTGAGATATCCTCCCAAACACGTTTTTATTTTAAAATTTTAATTATTTTTGCTTTTTTGAGAGAGTCTCATTCTGCAGTTTTGGCTGGACTTGAACTCACTGTGTAGCACAGGCTGACCTCAGACTTGTGATCCTCCTGCCTCAGCCTCCCCTCCTGGGGACTGCAGGTGTGCATCACTCTACTTGGCTTCTTTCTCTCTTTTCTGTCTTTCTTTTGAGACAGGGTCTCACTTTGTAGTTCAGACTGGCCCTGAGCTCACTATGTAGAGTAGGCCAGCCTCGAACTCACAGCAATCCTCCTGCCTCTGCCTCCTGAGTGGTGGGATTACAGGCGTGAACCACCACCGCATTGTGGTGTATCGTAGTGGGACCACTGAGCTAAATCCCCAGCTCTTGTTTTAGTTACTTTTGTCTTTGCTGGAATAAAATACTCAAGTTAAAGGAAAAAAAGTTTATTTAGCTTACAGTTGGTAGAGATTTCAGTTCATAGTTGGCTGGGTCTAAGCCAAGGTGACATGGCTGAAGAGAATTAAGATATATCATGTACGGGTACAAATTTTGTCTTACGTTTATAGTTCAAGCTGGCCCTTAGCTCAGCCTTGAACTCACAGCAATCCTCCTGCCTCTGTCTCCCAAGTGCTGGAAATACAGGCGTGAGCCACTACGCCCAGCACTGTGGTATGTGGTACTGGTTGCTGGTGGGCACGAGTCCCCACGCCTGGCATTGTTGTACGTATTTAGTGGCTATCGAACCCAGGACCTTGCGCTTGGCAGCCAGGCGCTGGAACCACTGAGCTAAATCCCCGGCCCCTCAAACTATTTTTTAAAGGTAGATGGAACGCATGAACTTGCTATGAGCCTGCAGAAGTCATTAGGTAGTTTCCTTCATATTTGAGAAGGGCAAGGCAATGTGTCTTGTAAGTATAGAATTCTGTAAGAGTTTGCTCAACTTCTGATGTTTCTGACCTTTGTCTCTCTCTTTTCTTTTTTTTTTTTGCTGGGAGGGGTCTCTTTCTATGCCACCTAGGCTGTTCTCAAACTCCTGAGCTCAGGTGATCTTCCTGCCTCAGCGCTCAGTGCTGGGCCTACAAGCTTCCAGCTCTCTTGCTACTCTTGGGCAGCGCGAGCTCCCGCCTCCCTTTTATTTGGTGAGCTCCTAATTTGGCCATTTAAATTCTTCCCTCAGTTAATTATAGAACTCTTTCCAGTTTTATACCCTACTTGCCCACTTCCAGTGAGTTTCATCCTAGCCTCTTCCAAAGATTCTCTGAACTGCAGTCTCAAGACCTAAAACGTAGACTAGACTACGTCCAAGGCGTTGGTTCTGTCCTACAGGGCAAAGGTCAGTTGGCGCCTGAGATGACGTGACCCTAAGGGGAGGAGCTTCCGGAGCTTGCGCCGGAGTTTGCGGAGAACTCACTGAGGCCCTGGCACAGGCAGGAGGCCTGGGTGAGTGACGCCGTGGGCCGCAAAGGCTAGTGGAGGCTTTAGGCTCGGGATAGTCGGTGGTTACTTCTTGGTTTTCAGTGCTGGACAGAGAACTCAGGGCCTCCCGCTTGCCAGGCGAGCGCTCTATAAGTGAGGTACTCCCCCAGCCCAGTTGGGTGGTTTATTTGTATTTTTTAAGTTTTAATTTTATTAGTTCGTTTTTGTAGTTTATAACTAGCTAAAGAAGATGGCGGCCATTAGGCCAACAAGTTTTAGAGAGGCTCTGAAGCAATGGTTTCGGGCCACTGAACTGTTTGTGGCTGACTCTGAACGTGAAGGAAGAAGCGTAAAGACAGTACTTTTTGACGAAGTTGGAGAGTGAAAGGCGCTGGGCCCCTGTAAGTGTAGTTTACTGTAGTTACGACTTTGTGAACCTACTCACACTGAAACCAGAGGATTGGAAACAGCTGGTGACCTTTAGGGGACAGGGTTGGGGTGAGGGCCAGGGCTGGAGCGGCTAAAGGCCTAGTCCTTTCTGAGAGCAAGAAAGAGGATGGTGGCTGTACTAGTTTTCCCACTGCGGGGCCAGATTTCTGGTAAGTAAAGACTTAGGGTGGAAATATATTGCAGGCTCCATTTAGGGTGCATGACAGCTTAGCTCCATCCTCATTAACTATTTTATGTACTTCTTCCAATTTTTTGTAACTTCGTACACTACTTTGGATGAAAAGGAACAGGAAAAAAATTGCCTGGATGGAAATTTGAGAAATTGGAGGGTAAAAGACAGAATATAAAAATATTTTATTATTCCGTAGGTCCGAGTCAGAGATTTAAACATGGACAATGTTGGCTTGGTTTCACGGACTTTAAAGGTGCTTAGCTTTGCCTGGTAGTGAAGAAAGTGTCAGACTTTCCTTATTTAAGATCTTGTGGATGCAGTTTTGTTTCTGTATGTAACTCTTCACAGTATCCGCAGCTCTAGCTTGTTAATAAAGACATTAAGATACTCTGAACCTTTTATGAACTAGTGTAAAAATTGAATTAATAATTAATTACTTGTTTTTCCAGGATTTTTCTGACATGTAAAATAGCACTGGTTTAATCTAAAATAGAAATCTGTTGGATTAAAAGTACATTTAATGTAAATACTGCAAGATTTCAAAGCTTTTCCAGAATCATCAGTGAAAAATAGATTGTCTTGTGTAGTTTTAGATTGAAGTATATTTTACTGTGTTAATTCTTTTAAAAATGGGTTATCCATGGTGTTTATGGCAACTCATAATAAACAAAAGCAATATGATTGACCGGAACTCAGGGCCCTTCAGTCATGCCAGATGTGAAAGAATTTGTGATACACGTTTCTGGGGAAATGATTAGACCTGTGGTACATTCACATACTAATGAAATAAATGGTTACCAAGGTGGCCATTTGGACAACAAGCTTGTCCATTTGGACAGTGAACTTATATCCCTAGTCCTGGTGTGTATTTCATTCTCAAAGCACATCTCATTTTGGATTAGCCACATTTCAAATGCTCATTGGCCACACGTGGCTAGTATTATTGGACAATGCAGTTCTCAGGTATACATACAGGATTGGAACATCTGGATCAAAAGCTGTATGCATCTTGAAGTTAACAGATATTGCCAAATTGTTGTCCAAATTGTTGTCTATGGTTTTAGAAAGTTTAGATCAATATTATTTTAAGATTTATAGGTTTGTCATTTTAAAACGACAGGGCTGGGATGTAGGGCCTTCGTGTGCATGAGGTCTTGGGTTTGATCCTTATGTTGTGAAAAAAACTTCAACAAACTTACAACATTGATAAAACTCACTGCTGCCTTACCTTAATTTTTTAGGGTATAGTATTTAAAAGATATAAATATCAAATAAGAATTATGACTTAAATGGATAGTATTTGAGACTATATTCATATAAATATTTGAAGCACATGGAAAAATATGTGCATAGAGAATAACAAAATGAACATGAGTATCTACCATTGAGTTCTGTCAGATCTTAAGGTTTTTGCCATATACATACCAAAGATATTTCATTGTGTCCAAGAACTAAAAGTTTACATAAACATTATTTATCTTGTAAACTTTACATAAATTGTGTGTTCTATACATTCTATGTGTTTTTTTTTTTCCTTGTTAGCTTGTCTTTTTTTTTTTGCTCAGCATTATTTTTGTTTTGCTTTGTAATTCTGGGGTGTGTTTTGAATATCTATTCATGAATATTTCAACTCATCATTTGTACTGTTAGAACTTTTACTGTAAATATAGCACAATTTATTCAGTCTCTCGTTAGACATGAGTGTTTCAAATACTTTCTATTACAAACAACACCACAATGAATATAGTTTGTAGTATTATGTAGGAACATTCAAATATTTTTTACTACCTATGACTATAATATATTTTGACAGTACATTGCAGTACATACTGTATAAAAAGTTTTTGAAACTTTTTAATCCTTATTACATGAAGTACACTATGATATTTTGTCCTCTTTTTTTTTTTTTGGTTCTACAAACTAAATCAAGGGCTCTTCTCCAACACTGCTATATTTTCTATTCTTTTCATTTAAAAAAGTGGGTATAACTTACAAATTGACTTCTTTTTTATTTTTTGAGACAGGGTCTCACTGTGTAGTTCAGCTAGCTATGACCTTACTGTGTGGTCTCAAACTTGGCGCTATCCTGCCTCTGCCTCCTGCATACCTGGCTTTCATTTGTACAAGTATATGTTTGTGAAACATAGTGATTACATTAAGCTTGAAAGTTTGATACATAAATTGATTTATTTCTTGAGCTACCAGCGGGTGAGGCTGTAGGATAGTGCTACTGTCCAGTTGAAGCAAGTGATTCACGAACTTGAATCTTTCCATTGGCAAACCAAATTGGACAAGAGCCAAGTCAAATTTAGTGACTGGTTCAATGCTGACCTTATGGGGAAATTTGATTCTGTTCTTGTCTGGTTTGATTTGTGACCAGAATCATGGAGAGACTTGAGTTTGTGAATTGAGGTACCTCTGCATAGTGCAAACAATATAATTTGATGTTTTTTATAAGCTATAATAAGACGATTAGACGGATGAAGTTAACCCTAGCAATACAATTCACTTAGCTCAGTGTATCTAAAAGGTTATATATTTCAACATATAATAATAGAAACTTTATTAATCAGATATTTTGCATTCTGTTTTTGATACAAAGCCTTTGTCTGGTGTGTATTTTGTGTGTGTGTGTGTGTGTGTGTGTGTGTGTGTTTATGTGTGTGGTGCTAGAGACTGAATCCAGGACCTTACACATGGGTAAGCATGAGTTTTACTAGTGAGCTTATATCCTTAGCCCTGGTGTGTATTTCATACTCAAAGCACATCTTATTTTGGACTAGCCACATTTCAACTGCTCACTGGTCACACGTGGCTAGTACTATTGGACAGTGCAGTTCTCAGGTATACATATAGGATTGGAACATCTGTATCAAAAACTGTATGCCTCTTTAGGTTAACAGATATGGCCAAATTGCTGTCCAAATAGTTTTTTTTTTAATCTTTATTGGTACATTAAATATACACATCATGATTGCACTCCATAATGGGGATTTGTACCAGTATAAGACACAACTTAATTCTCATTTTTTCCCATAGCCCTGCCCACCCTACTACCCCCCCATATACATCAAATTTGTTTCCTTACTTTTTTGTTACAATCTCAACATTTTCCCCCTTCACCCTATTTTACATTGAGCATTTTCTATTTCACAATATATAACATACAATTCTGGGACTCATTTACATCTTTATTTTCTCATACCAGAGAAAAGATGCGATGTGTACCTATCTGTGCC
>PVIR01015667.1:17328-38005 GCA_004026965.1 Petromus typicus
GTATGTCCATTTAAGTAGAAATGATTCAAACTTATCATTTTTTATGGCAGAGTAATACTCCATTCTGTAGAAGAACCACAGCTTTTTTATCCAGTCTCCAGTTGATGGACATTTGGGTTGTTTCCAAGATGTAGCAATCACAAATTGGGCTGCTATAAACATGGGTGCACATATGTCACTGTGATATGAGTCTTTTAATGCTTGTGTGTATATACCTAACAGGGCAATGGCCGGGTCAAATGGGACCGCCAATCCTAGCTTTTTGAGGAATCTCCAAACTGATCTCCACAGGGGTTGTACGAGTCTACAGTCCCACCAACAGTGGAGAAGGGTTCCTTCTTCTCCGCAGCCTCGCCAACATTTGCTGTTGGCTGATTCTGAAATGGCAGCCATTCTATGTGGAGTGAGATGAAATCTCAATGTTGTTTTCATCTGCGTCTCTCGAATGACTAATGATGTTGAGCATTTCTTCATATGCTTCTTAGCTGCTCTTACTTCTTCCTCTGAAAAATATCTATTCATTTCAGATACCCATTTTTGAATTGGGTGTCCAAATAGTTTTAACAATTTATTTGAGACAGGGTCTCATTTTGTAGTCAAGGCTTGTCTAGATCTCACTGTGTAGTGCAGGCCAGCCTTGAACTTGGGTAATCCTCCTGCCTCAGCCTCTTCAGTGTTAGAATTACAGGTATGTGCCACCACACCTGGCTGTAGTTTTAACAATTTATACTCTCTTTTTCCTATATCCTAGCTAATTTGATAGTCACACTTTAAAAATATTCCAGATGTAAAAGATGTTTTTAATTAACATTACATTGAAATAACTTTAATTTTTGATGTTGTGAATTAAACCTAGGGCCTCCTGCATGGTAAACACATGTTCTGCCACAGAACTACAACTCCGGCCTTGGAATAACTTTAGATTTATAGAAAAGTTTCAAAGATTGTGCATAGAGTTCTCATATACTCCTCAGTCAGTTTTTTTTTAATGTTACCATTTTATGTTGTTTGATTTAATTGCCCTGATAATTAGTGAATTATTTGGTGTATTTTCAAAGATTTATTGGCTCTTTGACTTTTCTGTACACACAAGGTTTACTTATAGCAAACTTTTATAAAAAGGCAGCACAAAGGCTGGGGATATAACTTGTAGAATACTTGCATAGTATGCATGAGACCTTGGGTTCAGCCCCCAGGACCACAAACAACAAAGAATAACAACAAAGCCAAACGAAATGGATCACAAAAAGCCTAGTTCACTTTCTCTGAGAAAGAATTGATATAACAATCTTTTTATCCATCAATCCCAATCGACTTCAAGGCAAGAAGAAATAAAAATTGGTCTAAGTTGTACCCACTGGGGATAAATAAATGTACTTCCTTTTTCTGCATGCCTGTTCAACTGTTTGAAGATATTTATCAAGCCCCTGGGAAGTCCTTTCTTCGGATGGTGTACTTCTGTTCGTTCAGCCTTTCCTTGTATGACAGTTTCTAGTCTTCTTGTCACTTTGGTAGTGTCCTCGGAACATGGTCTATTGTTCTCATGTTATTTCTTAAAGTGAGATATCTAGAATAGAGCACAATTTGATGTGATCAGCACAAAGTAATCTTTCTTATTCTTCTTTATTAAAATTTATTTTTTTATTTTTTAGGTTTTTTGAGACAGGGTCTCGCTTTGTAGTTCAGGCTGGCCCTGAGCTCAGCCTCCAACTCACATCACAGCAATCCTCCTGCCTCTGCCTCCCGAGTGCTGGGATGACAGGCGTGAGCCACCACGCCTGGCACTGTGGTATGTGGTACTAGTTGCTGCTGGGCGTGAGTCTCCACACCCAGTATTGTATATGGTTGTACTGGGGATTGAACCCGGGACCTTGTGCTTGCAGGACAGGTGCGGAACCACTGACCTAAATCCCGAGCCCGGCCCTACAAAGTAATCTTTCTGTTTAGATTTAGCAGTGATTATCTTTCTCTTTAGATAATGATGTTGCTAAGATTGAATTTGTTTTTTGTTTTATCATGCCACATTAGTGACTTAGTTTGAACTTTCTGACCTCAGCAGCTCCTCACTTTTTTTTGGTACTGAGGATCAATCTCAAGACCTTGTGCTTGCAAGGCAGGAGCCAGAACCACTGAGCTAAACCTCCAGGACCCCTCAATCATTTTTGAATACATATTTCTGTTAAGCTATACCTTGTCTGTTATGTTTTGGTGCAGTTATAAAGATTTAAATGTAGAACTATTTTCTTACATTAATCTCATTGGTTCAATTGGAGATTTAATTTTTGTTCTTGATTGTATCATCCAAGTTGTTATCTCTCCCTCTCAGCTTCTTTATTCAAATCATTGATAAAATTGTTAAATAGAACAAGGCCCCAAACAGAATGTTATGCTATTAAAAATGTCATCTAGCTGAGCATGGTGGTGAAGGCCTGTAATCCCTACTAATTGGGAGGGTGAGTCAGGAGGGTGGTAAGTTTGAGGCCAGCTTGGGCAATTTACCAAGACCCTGTTTCATAAAAAAGAGAAGAGAGCAGAAGGGAGAGAGATGGAGGGAGGGAGGGAGGAAGGGAGGAAGGCTGGAGATATAGCTCAGCAATCCCTGGGTTCAGTCCCCTGAACTGAAAAACTGAACACAACCAAAAACCTCATCGAGTTGACTTAAGTCCAATAAGCAGCAGGCTCTAGGTATGCTGGTTCAATCTGCCTGGTTTGCTCCTGTCTGTAAAGTCTAAATGTCCAGTTTTATTCTATCCTTGGCTTTATGGCTAGAATTAGAATTTCTGGTTCCCTTCTTGGAAAGGTTATGAGGGCTGTCCGTACATGTATCCACTACCAACTCATCTTTTTGCCTTTGGAGTTGCTTTCTGGATGGGTTTTTCTTTTTCCTTCATTGCTGGGGGTCAAACCAGTGGCCTGGTGCTTTCTAGGCTTTATCACTGAGTTACATCCCCAGCTCAACCTTTTAGATGTTGAACGAAGTTCAATGCTACTCTGTGCTCCTGTATGCCTGGCCTATCTCCTTCAAGGATTTGATCTCCAAAGTACTTTTTCCTTCCTTCCTTTCCTCTGTACCTTCCTATCTTTCCCTCTCTCCCTCCTCTTGCTTCTCTTCCCTTCCCTCTCCCTCTTCTTTCTCTCTCTTTTTCTTTCTTTCTACTTGATTGATGAGTAATTTACATACAATAACATTTATGCATTTTAAGTGTATAGGTTGATGTCCTTTTTTAGGCTTGACTAACCACTTCAATCAATAAAGAACATTATCATCTCCTGAGAAAAGTTTGTCATCTTCCCTTTCAGTCTGTCTGTTCTTGCTACTGTCTACCACAGGCAACCACTACTCGGATTTTTGTTGCTGTAGATTATCTGTAAGTGAAATCATTCAATATGTATCCTTTTTTCTATTTTGTTTTTCACTCAGCATAACTGTCTTGAGATTCACTCATATTATTTCATATGGGAAGAGTGAATTTCTTTTTTGCTTGGTGGTTTCCCACTAAATATATTAAAATTTATTTATCCAATCATTACTTGATGAATGCTTTTTTGGCTGTTGTGAATACCATGGCTATGAATGTTTATTTATTTATTTATTTTTAAATGTGGATTTAGATTTTCATTCTTCTAGGGAAAAATACCTAAGAGTAGAATTGCTAGGGTGCAAAGTACTTTTGTAACTAGATTTTAGCATATCATTTAGAGCAGCAGTCGTCAACCTTCTTGGCACCAGGGACTGGTTTTATGGATGACAGTTTTTTCATGGATGGAGCAGGGAATGGTTTCAGGATGATCCAAATGCATTATTTATTGTGCACTTTAATTCTATTATTATATTATAGTATATAAGGAAATAATTATGCAAATTGTTATAATGCAGAATCAGTGGGAGTCCTGGGCTTGTTTTCTTGCAACTGGATGGTGTCATCTGGGGGTGCTGTGTGTTGCTTGGGTCTAGTCTACCTTGTAATCTCGTTTTGGTTGCTGTCACTGAAAAGAAAAAACTCTGCTTCACAAAGATGGGATGCTGGAAATGGAAGCAGGCTCTTCAGTGCTTTTGTTGCAATCTCTGAATCTTCTGCTTTGACTTTAATCCAGAACATCTGGAGATTAGAGTTGTCTCAGACATATTTTTAAGGCCACTGTCACTTGTGATCTCAAGCAGTCGGTCCTCTTCTTACACAGACAAAGTTGTCTTATTCACAAATGGGTTGCAGATCTGTTCCTTCCCAGTTTGGAGCTCTTTTTTGGTTGGCAAATAATGTTCAAAGTCTTTGGAAAGCTGAGGTAGGTGATCGCACACCAGCTGGGAGAAAGAAGGCCCTGGCTCAATCTCTTTCAGAATCTCTGCTAATGTTTCATACATGTAAACAACACCAATTTTCACCTATCCTATAATTCTACTTGGCTTTGACAGAGTTTGGAAAGGCTCAGATCTATAATTTAAGAAACAGTAGAAACCTGGTAGTGTAACTTTATAGTCCCAGCACTCTGGGAGGCTGAGGCAGGAGGATTATAAATTATAGCCTAGCCTGGGCAACCTGGTGATTTAGTGAAAGTCTAGCTCAGAATGAAAAATAAAAGTGGACTAGGGATATAGCTCAGTGTGAAGGTTCTGGATTGAGTCTCCAGTACTGGAAAATAATAAAGCAGCTAGTCTTAGGGGTTTCCCAAACTATTCCACCTGATTAAGTCCCTCAGGCCCTCATCTTGGCAAGGGTCAGAACTACCCAAAACAGAGAGGATTTAACATAAGAAATAGCGTAAAAGAAATTGGTGTTGAATATTAGAATATTTATACTGAGATAATTTAGCCTAATAGTGTATCTCAATATCAGGGTTAATTATTTTTAATTAATGTCAACTTTTGACCAAGTCTTGGAACTCTCTGATAGTTAGTTTGGAGACATTTTATTTTTCTTTTTGAGGCAGGTTCTTGCTGTGTAGCCCAGGCTGGCTATGGACTCATGACCCTCCTGCCTCAGCCTCCTAAGTACTGTGGTTATAGCCCTGGGCCTTTCTGGAAACAAATTCTTATTATTCTTTCTGTAGATTTCTAACTTTTCATGTTTGTTGTTTCATAATTTCCCAATGACATATTACAGTATCCAATTTTATATTTTGTGTATTAATATTTATGGATATTGTAAGGAGGAAGATATTAGTTCATTTGTTTTATCAATTCTTCAAAAATAGTCACAGTATATATTCAACACTAGCCCTGTTCAACAGAAATATACCATGAGCTACAAATCTAATTTAAAATTTTCTAGTAGCCATCCTAAAAAAAGCAAAAAGAAATAGAAGTTAATTTACAAAATAATTTTAATACTATATATCTCTGTTTTCTTGAAGATAAAACCTATCAGGAAAACAAGTTCTAGCATGATTTTAGTTTATTTTTTTATTTTTATTTTTTTAAGGTTTTTTGAGACAGGATCTCACTTTTGTAGTTCAGGCTGGCCCTGAGCTCAGCCTCCAACTCACATCACAGCAATCCTCCTGCCTCTGCCTCCCGAGTGCTGGGATGACAGGCGTGAGCCACCACGCTTGGCACTGTGGTATGTGGTACTGGTTGCTGCTGGGCATGAGTCTCCACACCCAGTATTGTTATGTGGTTACCAGGGGCGCTGGAACCACTGAGCTATATCCCCGGCCCTATTTTTTTTTTTTTTCTTTGCAGTACTGGGGTTTGAACTTGGGCCCTTGTGCTTACAAGGTGGATGTGGTACCACTTGAGCTAAATCCTAGGCCTCTAGCATGACTTTAAAAAAGCCACCCCTGAAAATGAGTCCTGTTGTGTTCCATATGGTTCTTATTTTCAGGGAAATGTGGTGGTAGCCCAACATATCCAAAATGCTGCTTTGGTATGTAATCAGCATACAAAACTATTGAGATATTTTATATTTTTCATTTAAAGACCTTGAGAACCGGTATGCATTTTATAACTTTTGCATATCTCAATTTAGAATTTGTTATTTGTTTATTTACGGTGGTGCTCGAGATCGAACCCAGAGATGCTACACATGTGCTCTACCACTGAGCCATACCCCCCAGCCCTTGTGCATGTCGGTGTGGACTCTAAGAATTTCAAGAGCGCAGTGTTAACTATCATATTAGACAGTATAGATGTAGACTTACAAAGTTTAGTAGAAAAACTTACTCAAGACAGTTGGCTTTCATTGAATCTCCAAGACCTTTATTTGGAAGTTTCTCTGAAGTATTTTTCCCATTCTTTTAAATGCCCCAGTGGGATCCTCAGATTAGGAATGGGAGTTATTAGGACATGTCCCAAGAAAGAGCCACACCGTTTCTATTCAGGAGCATGTCACTGTACATCCAGAAAACTTACTGAGGTATTCACTGAGCCCTTGGTGTGCGCTTGTGAGGTAAAATAACAGTTTGTGAAAGGAAGAAATTGATGGGACAGTTGAACCTGTTTAGTATGCCAGAAAATGCCTGAATGCTCATTTGTTTGTTCGCTTGTTCTTTCCCTCCCTTTCTCCCTCTTTCCTTCCCTTTTTTTTTTTTGGAACAGTCCTACTATGTAGCCCAGGTTGGCCTTGAACATATTATCCTTCTGCCTCATCCTTTCAAGTGCTGGGATTACAGGCCTGCACCACCACACCTGGCCTTGGGTTCTGTTCATGGCTGTGCTTTAGTTGTTGTTATTCTTTTGGTACCAGGGATTGAACTCAGGATCTTGCACTTGTGAGACAGGTGCAGGTGTCACTGGATTGTATCTCTGGCCCATGGACTGTGGTTTTGATAATGTTGATCTCTTTGCTTCATTTTAGTCATTTATAAAGTTAGAGTGTGCTACTAGCATTTAAAAGTGACTTGTAATTCTAAAACATTGTTTGATTGATGTGTATATCCACATATATTTTGTGTGGAAATGACTAAGTGTCTCGTGTTCCTGTTACTTCGTTAATGCTTAGCAAAGTACTTATCATTAAATAATTATTGAATGAGTGAGTAAAATAATTTTTGTCTCTTTCATTCACATTGTTCACAGGAATAGCAATGCTATCACAAAGAATGCCTGTGGATTTTACTGATTTGGAATTGTTTTTCTTTTGGTGCTCCAACCTAGGGCCTTGGCATGCTCAGTTAAGCATGTACTTTACCACTGAGCAACACCTCCAGCCCCTTGGACATTTTTTGATTTGATCATGATTTAATGATGATGATGATGATAATTTGGATATTTGTGATGATTATTTGGAAAGACACATGGGCTCAGATAAACCTCGTATGTGTGTTTTCATCACTATCAAAAATAATCCACAAGGCCAGGCGTCATGGTGCATGCCTGCAATCCAAGCACTGACTATCTCAAAAAATCAGACTAACAAATCACAGGGTACTTAATTGTTTATGATATTTTGCTTAGCAATCTTCTAAATAGCTAGTGTAATCTATTAGGAAGGGAAGGGCTAAATATACCTTGTATGGAAAAGTAGCTATCTTTTGATTTCATTAAGCTTTTGACTTTTTTGCAAGCAAGTTTTATGTTATATGCCATCTGTAAGTATAAGTGGAACACTGATTTTATGATTCTCACAATCCTTGGATGCTCAAACCCCTTATAAAATGGCGTATTTGTATATAACCTATGTGATTGTCCCATATACTTAAAAATATTTCTACTAAATAATTTTGTTTGTTTGTTTTGAGACAGGGTCTCAAATCTTCTGGGCTCAAATGATCCTCCTGCTTTGGCCTTTTTTTTTTAAACTCAGCAGTCCTCCTGCCTCTGCCTCCCAAGTGCTGAGATTACACCATGAGTCACCATACCTGGCATTGTGGTATGTGGTACTGATTGCTGGTGGGCTTGAGTGACCACAACCAACTTTGTTGTATGTGGTTACCAAGGATTGAACCTGGACCTTCCACTTGCCAGGCAGGTGCTGGAACCACTGAGCTAAATCCCCTGCCCCTGCTTTGGCCTTTTAAGTGCTGATATTACAGGTGCTTGCCAATATACCCTGGTTTTTCTAAATAATTTTGATCCCCACTTACTTGAATCCACATACACAGAACCCACAGATACAGAAGGCTGACTGTATTTTGTGTAGTTCACTATACTATAAAGATAAGATACCACAGAGACAACTGAATCAACTTTGACTCCTTTTAAAGACCTCTTTAGTAAAAATTGCTAAAATGTAATGAATTCTGCTAATTGGCTTCAGCCTTCCACTATTTTGTTATAGTCTACCTACTGCATCCTCAACCTTTCAGTGTGTTGTTTCTGGTCTGATTTAGATATGAATCTATTAGGAAAGTATCTTAGATAATTACTTCTGTCTTCCAGTGCTTAATATGTTGTTAACACTCAGTGAACAGAAATTCATTTATTAATTGAATTAGGGTTGTTTAAATAGATAGAAATAGCTTTTGGTAACCATGGTAACCAAAACAAACCAGATCCTAGCTGAATAGAAGATTCTCAGTCAATAACTGAAGGATTTAGCTACAAAGGGTAACAAAAGATAACAGGATGTAAGGAAAATAAAAGTGTACTCTATACAGATGCCTTGTAAGTAGATGCTCGGCGATAGGATTGGTTTGGGATGTTGCATTTAGTTATGGGCCTTCCACTTACAGTAGTGTGAAAGATACCAGATCCTTAGATTCTTACGACATTTATATAATATGCATTTGGTTGGCAGGACTGAGTTGTGCCTTTTCGGGGAAGATATTCCTCCTACTGATGGGCTGTTCAGTGCCAAATAATTCTTTAGTCGCTAAAGTTTAGTGCCTTAAATGTGACTGGCTGGTTTTCCTCACCAGAATCAAAGTGGAAATTCTTTTATGATTAACATTCTATTGTCTGTGTATGTTACCCTGCCGCTTAGCAAGTTGCCTTCCAAAATTACAAAGCTTTATCTTCTGATGCATCCAGTCTGTGGGATTAAGTTTGTCCTAAGCTACTTCTATTCAGGGCAAGAAAGAGTAGAGACATTGTAGAGTAGGGAGGCAGTTGGCCATCAGATCTGAGGTTTAATGTACTTTAGGCTCCTGTCTAGCTTTGGGGTTGTATTATTTTTTTCTTTTTAAAAAATTGTGTTAAGAACACTTCATATGAGACCTTTCCTCTTAATAGTCTTTTATTGGTTCTGGGAATCAACTCCAGGGCCTCACACATGCTAAGTAAATGTTCTACTATTGAACTGTATAGCGCCCCCAGCCTATGTAGCAGTTTTAAGTGAACAATGTTTTGTTAGCTGTAAGCACAACGTTCAGCAGATCTCTAGAGCTTACTCATCCTGCTTGACTGAAATTTTATGCCTGTTAATTAGTGTCTCTCCATTTCCCCCCCTCCTTCAATGTCCCAAAACCATTCTGTTACTGTGTGACAAATTCAGCAGATATATTTCAGGCCCTTTTGTATGATGAGGAAAGAATTTTAAGTGCACAGTCCAAATGGCAAGTGAAAAGCAACTATGTTTTTTGAAGATCATAAGAAGTTTTGCTCAGGGCAAGTCCATTCTAATAAAAATATGGCATGAATAGTGCTGTGATAATGGTAGAAACGCAAAAAGTATAGCACACAGGTAAATCAGGCTTTCAGAATTTAAAGGATATATACCTTAGCCTTGGTGCCTAACACTTGAGTCTCTGGGTATGGTTGACAGGAATGATTGACAGGGTGCTGTGTTATCTCAGGGGCTCTCAGCTTGCATCCCTGTTCCAGAATTTACTCTGATCTTAAATACATTTATGAGATATAATACATATTCATGAACCCTGAGTAAGGTTTTAGTAGGGTGAAGGTGACGGAATGTCATCCTGGGAGATCCAGTGTGCATTATGTTCTGCTTAGATTGGCAAAGATCTTCTGGGTTTTTGTTATGTTATTCTCTCCCTCTCTTGGGACAAGGGAAGGAGGAATGGCCCAAGGGTGTTGTGTAATATCTGCATTTTAAAGGTGTGGAAGGGAGTGATTTTCTCAGCTCTATTATTTTACCTACACTAATTCTACCTGGTTATTGATGTCTAAATTTGAATGGAATCATGCAGATTTATCTTTCTGTAGTTGGATTATTACACTAAACATAATGTTTTCAAGTTTCATCCTTGTCAGCACATACTCTTATTTCTGAATTTACTTGTTTGTAAGGTGGAAAAGTATTCCATTGTATGTGTATACCACATTTCCTTTTTCCCTTTTTTCTCTTCTGAAATGAGATCTAGCTATGTTGCCCAGGCTGGTGTCAAACTCCTAGGCTCAAGTAATACTCCTGCCTCAGCCTAGCAAGTAGTTGGGGCCAGAGGTCTGTGTTTCTACAGTGGGATTTTTTTTTTTTTGAGATGATTGACTTTTCTTAGATTTATTTTTTTTAAAAATTGATTTTATTGGTACATTTTATATACACGTTATGATCACAATTAACACTGAGAATTTGTACCAGTACATGACATGACTTAATTCTTATTTTTTCCCATTCTCCTGCCCTCCCTACACCTGGCTTTCATACTGCTTTTTCTTGGTCCATTCGTTTGTGGATGGTTGTTTCCATATCTTGGCTATTGTGAATAGTGCTGGAGCAAAAATAAGAGTACTAAAATCTCTCCAAGTTCCCATTTTAAACTCTTTTGGATATACATACCCAAAAGTACAACTACTGGATCATATGGCATATATATTTTTAACTTTTTTGAGATAGAGTCTCAGTATGTTGCCCAAGCTGGTCTTAAACTCCTGGGCTCAAGTGATGCTCTCGCCTAGCTTCTTCTATAATTGAGACTAAGGCATGCCCTACAATGCATGGTAGTTTTGATTTTTTGAAGAACATCTCTACTGTGTTCCATAGCAGCCAGTTCATTTTACATTGTTATGAATAGTGTGAAAGGGCTCCAATTTTTCTACATTCTTATCAACACTTGCCTTTTGTTTTCAGAGTAGCCATCAACATAATATGGGAGAAATATAACTCCCAGCCAGTTGGATGTCAGATGTTCAGAGTTCATGTCCCCAGAAATCAAAGAATGAGTTCCAAGTTCCGAGTAGGAAAGATTTATTGGGGAATAGGAATAGCTCCTGTGAGACAGGGAGGGTCCCAAGTGGGTTGGCACCAACAGCCTTTGTTGAGGTAATTTATACGGCAGAGTTACAATGTGGGTACAACATGGGTCAAAATATGATCAGTCTATAGAGTTACAAGTATAATTAATTACCTAATATTGTTCCCATAGACAAGTAGGGCACCTATCAAGGGTATATGACTTAACATGGTTGTTAAGTCCCTTAATAAGGGACCCTTAAGTCATATACCCTTAAGTCCCCACATAAGGGTATATGACTTAACATCATTAACCTTGGCTTATCTATGACTTCTTTTTTTTTCTCATTTTTCCCCTTCCTCTACCTACCCTACAACCCCCACCCCCTACATACATAAGCTTTGTTTCCACTTTTTTTTATTATCACAATTTTTTCTTTCCCCTCATTACTTACCCCGACCCTATTTCCCTTTGAATAGTTTCTATTTTATAATATCTAACATACATTTTAGAACTCATTTACATTTTCAGTTTCTCATATCAGAGAAAAGATACAATATTTACATATCTGTGATCTATTTATTTCACTTATGAATATGTCCTGAAGGTATGTCCATTTGAGTATGAATGACTCAAATTTGTCATTCTTTATGTCAGAGTAATACTTCATTTTATAGAAAAACCACATTTACTTTATCCAGCCTCTAGTTATATCTATGACTTCTAAAACAGGAACATTTTTGGGAAGGGGTGGTTCCAGATATCCTGGTCACCCACTGGGGTGTCTGATGCATAATTGCCATATAGTCCCAAGTTATGCTTATCCTTTTGGGAAGTATGCAGATCTAGCCAGTATGACTTTATCTTGGGGTTTTGCATTCTTCAGATATACCTTCAGCTATAATTCTAATGTTTTTATTTTTCTGCTGCCTTCCTTCAGAGCTCAGTCTGTCTCTGACTGTGTATTGATTTCTATGTAGTTTAGTTGCCTATACTGTTCAGAGATGTGAAATAATATGTCATTATGGCTTTGTTTGCATTTTCATAATGATTAGTAGTATTGATCATTTATATGTCTTTGGAAAAATATTTGGCACTTTTGAATATATTATATGTCCGTTGAAATTATTTTTTGTTGTTATTTTTTGAGACAAGGTCTCGCTGTAGTTCAGGCTGGCTCTGAGCTCACTATGTAACCTAGGCAAACCTCAAAGTTAGCAATCCTCCTGCCTCTGCCTCCCGAGTGCTGGGATTACAGCTATGAGCCACCAGGCCCAGCATTGTGATATGTGGTACTGATTGCTGGTGGATGTGAGTCACCAGGCCCAGCATTTTTATATGTGGTTATTGAGGAGGAACTAGAGATCTTGTGCTTGCAAGGCTGGTCCCTTGCTAAATCCCTGGCCCTCTGTTGAAATTCTTATTTAATTCATTCATTGTTTTCCTCACCTCAGCAAGCATCTATATGAGAGTTTCTCTCACTGGCAACAGTTTCTAGAGATTTGTCTTGTTTGTTTATTTGAAACGTCTTTGTCTGGTCCTTCATTTCCTTGACTTGCCTTACTGTTATCAGGCAGCGCCTTGTAAAAGTGCTAATCAACTAAACCTTGCCATGTTCTCGGGGCTGCTTGCCTTTTCTCTGGAATTAGATTCCAGGTTCTTCTCATCTTGAACAACTGAACAAAATGGGCAAGGAGAAGTGACCAAGTTTACTGGAGAAATTAAAAGTGAAGAGGGAGACACTAGATCTCCAGAGCAAGCTCAGGCTGAGTAAAAGGAGAAGCAGCCATAAAAAAGACACCCTGGAGAAAATAGGGCATGTGCTCTGAAGAAAGTCCCAGTGGCAAGCTTTTCTTGGCCTCTTGCTCTTTATACTGTCCAAATCTTGAGGAGACCTGCAAGACCTTCTGCATATGGGTCCTGAGAGGGGATGCTGGAATGATGTGCCGCACTCTGGTCTAGGCCATCCTGTTGAAACTCTGCTTGAGTTCTCACAAGAAGTGCACGCACAGGACTTTGGGAACTGTTCTGCATATGTACTGTGGAATCTTGTGACAAATAGGTCATGTCTACTTCCCTAACCAGCTTTGCTGTGCTCTAATCTCCTACCTATACCAGAAATTCTGGCCCCTTCTACCAACTCTTCTTCCCCAGGCAGAAGCGGGCAGCTGTGGATTTTGTCTGCTTCATTGTGCTGAGCCTGAGTGGTTGAACTATGGCACCTATTAGCCCACACTGTCAGAGGCTCGGCTGTGCTGTGCTCATCGTGCAAGCTTCAAATTGGAAAGACAGATACTGATTCTTTGAGGAGGAGGAGGAGTTGTAGTGCTGGATTCATGGATTGATCATCTCTTTTGCTTTCCAGGGAGAAGCTGAGAGCTAGGATTTTTTAATCTGTAGCGCTATATCATTGCTGTTTTGACATGATTTTTGTGGGGGTAAACATGCCCTACATCCTCCCATAGTTGCCCTCTAGGTTCAGGATGCAATGCTCAGAATCGCAACACATTACTGTGAATATGTCTCTTCAAATTATGGTACACTCAGTGTTCTGACTTCTGCATTATGATTTGTTGTTTGGATTCTTTTGTACCACACCAAGTTTGTCATTTAGGACTTCCTAGAACATTGTATAGGAAAAATGAATATCTTCTTGACCACAGATAGAAACTACGATTTGTAATGCAATTTGTCTGTGACTGGACCTATTTGTGGAATATGCCGTGCCCTTTTGACTTCCTGGCTTTGGCTTCTCTCATTCAAACCAGATTCCACAGTTAGAAAAGTTTCCCTTAGCTTATAATTCAGAGCCATAATGTCATGCTCTGAATGGTCTTGGTGCAGATCTTCTTTCTGCTTTTTTTCAGTTGTCTCAGAATCTTGGTCTATCATTTGTTCCATATCCTTACTAGTATAACCAGTGTGAAATACAGAATTTCAAATAAGAAAAATTGATTTCAAGTCCTAGCTTGCTACTTTCTATTCCTCTTTAGGAGTTCACTTTAAATTTAATTTTCTGCTTTCTTTTCAGTGGTAAATATCGAACCTAAGGCCTTATGTGTGGTTCCAAATCTTATAAAATTAAAATATCTCCCTTACACAGTAGCTAAAAGATGAAATATGAATTCATATGAAAGCTTTGGGATTGTAAAGCACTGTGCAAACATTAATTTTGTTTTCATTTTCCCTACTCTTGTCTCACTAAAGAAGTTGTATATAATCATTGTGACTTAGAGTAGCATCTTGAATTGACCCTGGCAGGTCTTTTGAGCAGCTTTGACTTTTGAATGACTGCATGAGCTGATGGAGGTCACAGGGAGAGACTTGGCAGGGCTGTTGAGAGATTTTTCCATTTCGTAACAGAAGCTCCCTTCTTCAAGGACAGGAAAAATGTTTATTTTCTTTATATTGTACCTAAAATGTTGTCTGTCTAATAAGAATGAATTGATACTGATTAACGTGGCTGCTGTAACAGAGCCACCTTCTAATCATAAATCTTCTTTAAATTGAATACATGGAAATTATGTTATAAATCATAGTTCATTTCAATAGCGAGGAAGATCATGGAGTCATTTTTGCCCAAAATGTACAATTTTGCTTGATATAACCTTAATGCAAGCATGCTGTCTTCATATCTCAGGAGTTGATTGCATATATAGAAGCTCTTCTGCTGTATTTCCAGAAACAAATCTCTCTTTAGTGTAATTCTCATTCAGCTGTGTGCTCTCTACCACCTACTCATCTTTGCTGACTGTATTTCGTCCTAAAGCACTGGAGTGCTGTTATGGCCTCAGCTTGTCTCGGTCAGGTTGTTCAACTGAATGACACTGAAAATATGTTTGAGAAGGGCCTAGAAATATTTTGAAAAAAGTGAGTTATATAAAACATTAACCACTTCAGAGAACTTCCACAACTTAACATTATTATCTTCATAATCTCATATACTGTACCCAGAAATTATAATTTATATTTGACAACAGTATCTTAGAATTTTTTTGAAAAAGGAACTTAAATTAAAAATTTATATTGGATTTTTCTTTTCCTTTTCAAATACATTTCAGGGATGGAGATAGAGCCTAACATGCTGGAGGTCCTAGGTCTTATCTCCACAAAAGGAAAAGTATCTCTTTAAAAATAAAACAGTATTTGGGTTTTTACAAACATTATTTAAAAACCTTTCTTGATCTCATTTGGTGTGATGGTGCATGCCTGTAATACTAGGTGCTCCCAGCTCAGTGCGAAGGTCTTGGATTCAGTCCATAGTATCATTAAAAAATAGGGGCCAGGGATTTAGCTCAGTGGTTCTGGCACCTGTCTTGCAGGCACAAGGGCCAGGGTTCAATCCCGGTTAACCATATACAATACTGGGTGTGGAGACTCACGCCCAGCAGCAACAGTACCACATACCACAGTGCTGGGCGTGGTGGCTCATGCCTGTCATCCCAGCACTCGGGAGGCAGAGGCAGGAGGATTGCTGTGATGTGAGTTTGAGGCTGAGCTCAAGGCCAGCCTGAACCACAAAAAGCGAGACCCTGTCTCAAAAAACAAAACAAAACAAAACAAAACACCCAAAACCTCAAAACTTCCCTGATCTCCGTCTTTCCCCCTCCCCCTTAGCCCAGGACCTTGTCATAGATAGGCACTCAACTACTGAGCTACATCCCCAGATCTTTTTTATTGTGAAATAAAAGTCTCACTGAATTGTCCAAGATGACCTCAAATTTGGCATTGTCCTGCCTCAGCTTTCCTGAAGTGAAGATTACAAGGCTATGCTACTAGACTCAAAATGGTAGCAATATTTCAAGCAAGGACAGTAATATATACCCCTTCAACACAATGTAAACTTACCTGATCTTGGAAAAGCCTTTTTTCCTTGGTTGGTAGGAATCGAACCTACTGCCATATTCATGGAAGGTGATCACTCTTAGCACAGAGCTGTACCTCTTAGTACAATCGGAAACAGTGCAGCTGAGATGTCACTGCTTTTCTTTCATTTAATTCAAGACAGCACCCTGTGGCTATTCTAGCTTCCTCATCCTACGAGAGGTAGAAAATAAAATAACAAGAGCTTAGGAGGTTGTTGATGCCCTAGGTGACAGCACATGGACTTTGGATCTCCTAATCAAGGTAACCTTCTAGTCACATTTACCCTACTTCTGCCTCATTACCAGTTCATAAATGTGTACAATATTATAAGTAAGATCGATGAATTCTACGATGAGGATGCATGCAAAGAGCCCCCAAGATGGCTCAGCACCCTGTCAGTCGTTCCTGTCAATCATGCCCGGAGATTCAGAGGGAGGCACCTAAAGCAGAGGTGTCTCCCCTTTAAATTCTAAAAAGTCATATTGTCGGCCCTCCTTTTTCTATTGTTGTTGCTTCTTTTGGCCTGTGCACAGTGCCCCTGGCACTTCTCCTGGTCTCTGTTACACCTTTGTTGGTATGGACTAACCATGAGCAGAAGTTCCTATGATCTTCAATAAAATTAGTTTCTTACTACTTTCTACTCTTTGTAGGCTTGGCATTTCTTTCCCCATTGTACACAAGAACCTGGACTATATTTGGCCCATTCCACTTCTGCCTAAGATATTTTATATGAATCTCTCCACTAAATAATTTATAGGAGAAAGGAAGATTGTGACAAATGGCACATGAGAGACCACCAGACACAGGCTTTGTGAGGGACAGTGAGGCTAGTTTATTCTACTTGGGTGCAGGTGGGCTGAGATCAAGAAAGATGTTAGCAGTTAGCAAGAGAGGAAGCCAGCTATTGTAGGGTTTGAGGAGGGGGGTGCTGTCTTAAGGAATCTAGGGTGGGATGGTTGTGGTTGAGGTTCTCAGGATGGTCAGTGCAAGTGTGTAGATCATAACAGATTTTTCCACCGTGCCAGAGAGATTGCATGCCCTGTCCTAAGCTTTCTTTATGGCCATCTGTTTTGTTTACTGAAGACAACATGGTCCTTTGGTGTTTCCTGTTGTTTGTTGAGAATGGCCTGTTTGCTGAGAGTCTTACTCAGGTCAGGCATGACAGAGATAGGACTTTTCACATATCTTATTTACCTTCCCCCCCCCCCCCAGTACCAGGAATTGAACTCAGGACCTTGCACTTGTGAGGCAGGTGCAGTGCCACTGACCTAAATTCCCAGTCCCTCTTATTTCTTAATGTGTTCAAAGTGTGTGTGGTTTGTCTGGTATGGTGGCACATATCTGCAGTCCATTCTAGAGGCTGAAAATGGAAGATTGCAAGTTTGAGACCAGTCCAGACAACACAGTGAAATGCTATCCCAAAAGAAAATTTACAAATGGTTTTGGCATGTAGTTCAGCTATAGAATGCTTGCCTGTCTATCATGTGTGAGGCCCTGAGTTCAATCCGTAGCACTGCCAAAATAAAAATGATATGTTTTTCATAATATCTCCCCTTGTTTATGTCAGAGTAACCATCCTACAAAAGGGCCCCTAATTTAGATCTAGATCTAGAAAGGTCTCCTTTCCTGTATGTGCTAAAGGGCAGCCTCTCAGTGAGCTCCCTAACCTGCCGCCCAGAGCAAGCCAATCCCCATCTGCCACAAGGGTTCCAATCCCCAACACCCCATCAAAACCCACTCCACTTCCCAATGCCCTCTCTTGCCATTGTTTGAGATAGCCCAGCAGCTTTCACCTCCATTAAAACTTTGCAATAGGTTTTCCTATTTTGGCTTGTTTTTCTTTCATTTTGGTGCCAAAACCCAGGAAAGATATAGTCAAGACTAATGACAATCCTCCTCTGGCCAGAGTGAATTGGCCTCCTAGCTATCCTTTCCGAACCTGCTGGATGAACACCCACTCCAGGGACCTCATCCTGGCTCTTGCTGACTTCTTCATCCCACACTGGTCACTAATCATAGGTAACTAAAGATTCACTCTCCCCTCCAGCTCCTCTGCCATCCTGACCTAAGTCATTCTTTGAAAATCTTAGCACTGGACTATTGCCCTTGGGGAATTGCCCGCTGGGCTGGCTCCTGCTTCTCTCTTGTCTGGCACTGCCAAAGGGGACAGGGAGAGGGACGCTCCTCCCTTTTGCCTTCCTCATTGGAGGCTTATCCAATACTCACCGTCCTCTCCTGGCCTCAGTCTTAAGTCCTGTAGCTCGTCACACCATTGAAATGTCCTCTGGCTAGCCTGGGACTTTAGGCCTAAGTATTTGCTGTTTCAATGCAATCAGGCTTGAGCACAATACAAATTAGACAGTGTCTCCCACTGGCCAGAAAACTGTACATTTGATCCCAACATTTTGAGAAATCTGTATAACCTTTGTCAGTGCAACAGCAAATGGTCTGAGGTCCCCTATGTGCAGGCTTTCTTCTTTTTCTATCTCCATTCTCAGCCTTCTCTCTGTTAAATTTGTGCCACCTCACAAATCCTCTTGGCACGTCCCATGTGTGCTCCCAACCCCTGCCCAAAACACAACATTACTTCCTTGGACCTGGCAGACCACTCTCCTCTTGCTCTTCCCCTGCCTTGCAGTCCTACTTCTTCTCAGCGCCCTCTGCTCCTTCCTCTTGATCCTCCTCCCCTCCTGTCGGTCCTCCTTGTCCCAAAGCTCCAACTCACCATGCCCTAAGCAGCTTATCCCTTCTATCTCCCCACCCCATGCCCCTTCTTGGGACCCCACCCTCCCTCTCTCCTCGAGGGCCCTGTTACTCAGATCCTCTTATGGGAGGTCCCACGTACTGAAGGAATTATTTGCCTTTACCTCTCTTTCTCTCTGATCTCTCCCAAGTCAAGAAACACTTTGGATCTTTCTCTTCCAATCCTGACACTTTTATTAAAGAGTTCAGATATCTCACTCAATCCTATGATCTTACTTGACATCATATAAAATTTTCCATGCTTTCGCAGTAAGGAACATGATCAAGCAAGGCCATGATATATCCTGATGGCTGACACTGACAGAGGAGCTAAGAGACTCTGTGCATGGTTCCAGGGTCCTGCCTGAGGACACTCAGTTGACCTTGTTAGGCAGCAAGAGGTTAATTTTATTTAATGTAGATCTCATGGTGACTTGGTCTTAAACACCCAGTAGAAAAGTATGACTGACAGGAACCCCTTCTTCATCTAATCCAGCCTGCACTCAGTCATCCCTCTCTTCCCTCCCTCCCTCAGCAGGTCACTCACACATGCAGTGCCTGGTCAGCAGCCTCTCCCCAACGTGCCTTACACCCGAAATCCTTTCCCACACACCAGGCAAGAGGCCACCTTCCTGGAGAAAATTGTCAGACTTTACTCACATGCCTCCTCACAAAAAACGAAAATATCTCCTTACGCTGGTAGAAACTTGCTCAGGGGGGATTGAAGCTTTCCCCACAACTTCTGAGGGACCCTCAGCCATTACTCATGTTCTCCCAACAGAAATCATTCCCCAATTCAGCCTGCCTCATTCTGTCCCAGCAAATAGTGGCTCCACTTTTGTCTCTCACTCCGCTCATAGCACAGGCTCTCAACATAGAGTGGAAGCTCCACATCCCATATAGGCCTCAATCCTCAGGGAAAGTTCAAAGAGCCAACAGTCTCATCTCAAGGCCTAATAGTCCAGGCTCTCTCAAGTCACAGGCCCCTTGGACAGAACTTCTAGTTATCACCTGCTTCAGGACCTCTCCTCATTAGCCTCTGTTCCTGAGCTGCTTTCAACTCATGTATGGCAGAGTCTTCCTCTTAGGTAATGTGCCTGACTTCTCTCCTCTTCTGGCAGACTATATCCCTGCTCTTAACTCAACACACCATTTCTGGGCTCATGACGATTGACTTCTGCCTAAGCCATAAAAAATGGACTAGGGCCATCTCTAGGTCACACCAGAAGACTGAGTTTACCTAAAAACATTCTCATATAAATGGGTCACAGATGTGTAAATACCATATCTTTTCTCTGGTATGAGAAAATGAACTTGTAAATGAGTTGTAGTATGTATAGTTGATATTGTGAAGTAGAAAATATTTAAAAGGAAAGAGTGTAAGAGTAAATAATGAGGGGAAAATGAATGTGGTAATACTAAAGGAAAAAGAAAACAAAGACTGTGTATATAGAGGGTGGGGAGATGCAGGGTGGAAGGAAAAGGGAAAAAATGAGAATCAAGTCATGTCATATTCTGGTACAAACTCTTAATGTTGAATGCAATTATGATGTGTATTCATAACGTACCAATAAAGATAATTAAAAAAATAAAAACACTCTCAGCTGGATGCTTAAAAGCAAAATGAGAGGCCCCCTAAAGGTGACTCTCACAACTCTCACAGGAATCAAACTCACAGGGATGGCTGCATGGTTCCACTGTCATGCATCAAACTCACTAACTCTTCTCCCACTTCTCCAGTCTCAGATCCAGCCCCTCCTGAGGCTAACTACTCTTCCATCTTGACAAGTCCCTCTATTCCTACCCACATCCCAGAGGACTGACCACCGTGTCCCATTCCTGTCTGTCTTCCCAGTTCTCACACTTCATCTCCCAGGTGGAACAAGATCTCCGTTGGTCTCTGCCCTAAAGGTAACATAGTTGAGGAGATCGTTCTTTGGGTCAAAGACCTCACCTTCTAGGGCACCCTCTCAGACTTCACACCGGAAGAGGTTCTCCTTTTTGTTTTTCTCCTGCTTTGCTGTCTCACCAGGTAAAAGCACAAATGGTTTCCCAACCT